>APFE031030391.1:77125-256902 GCA_000404065.3 Pinus taeda
AATGTCATACAAATATCACTCATTACCATACATTTTTCACCTATGCTTCCATTATATCACTCATTATTCACTACCATGTCACTTCATTTTCCCTATTGTTCATCATTAATGGCTCTCATTTATATCTTCCAAATATTATTTATTTTCAAGCATTTTTAAGAGAAATTCTTGATTAAATGTTAGAAAATAATATATTTTACTTCATATATGGAAAGTGGATTGTTTTTGTGACATGTGTAGCTTCCAAGGAAGCTTCCAAGACACCTTTATGTGGCCTTGAATGATCAAATTCGAATTTGATCAGATAAGCCTCATGGAGAAGATCAAGGACAAAAGGGGGTTATGTGTCTGGATGGTTGAGAGATGTATGGAACTAAAGAGAGATTAGTGGATCACCATTATGAGTTTGTTATCTCATCCCATTGTATAAATAGGAGTACAATCTCCTTCATTTGTAATCTTAGAATCTTGATTTGTAATCTTAGAGTTCCATTTGTAATCTTAAAGTTGGTTTGTACATCATGATGGAGATTTTGAAATAAAGAATCATACTTTGATTTTGTTGCTTCTACATTTGAGTTTCCTTTGAAGTGGTGTGCTTGTGGAGTTATGGACGGCCCCCATGGCCTCACTTGCATGCTTATTTTAGGTATAATTTAATTTATGTTTTTATTTCATTTCAGCTTTTAAAGTACTTGTTAGATATTCTAATATTGGAAGAGATCTTAAAATTCATGTGTTCTTGTAAGGGAACCTTAAGATCTCAGATAATTATTAGATCTAGGTTTGTTTAGTTGTTGGAAGAGATCTTAAAATTCATGTGCTCTTGTAAGGGAACCTTAAGACCTCCAACAAATTAGGAATCTCTCTAGTTTGTTTAGTTATTGGAAGAGATCTTGTCGAATGTGTTCTTGTAAGGGAACCAATAGATCTCAGATAAATTAGAAATCTTTCTAGACCTATAGGTGGTACTTCTAAGTTTACCTTCCCGGGTTGACATTAATTAAACTCTAATTTACATCCGCATTTTAGACCAAATAGGGATTGCGCAGTGGAGGCAGGCAAACAGCGGAGGAGATTTGAACCTGTGACTTGTTCAGATCTGAGCTAGTTTGTGTGTAGCAGGTGGAGATAGTACTGAGTACTTGTGAGGAGTATTGTACTATGTATTGTTACATGTTCTCTATCATCATAATATACAAATAGTTGGGGGTTTTCAGCTGTATGCTTTCCCCATTACATACTGTGTTGATATGTGTGATTGATGTTTCAATGTGCACATGCGATTGTTTTTAATTCCGCAAATTGATGATCAATGGTAGAGAAGGTTATGTATTATGCATGCATTCTACGAATAGTGTATAATCAGGATAATCTCTGTGAATAAGTGTTATATTATTCAAATTTCTACATGAAGACATCCTGAAATGACCTCTAGAGGGACCAACACAGGTAGGCTCGTGTAAGGGCGCGCTGCAAAGCAGTTAAGTCCATGCCAGGGTGCTCTGCAGAGCACTTAGGCTTCCTTTCACCTACACTGGGCAAGATTGAGCGAAATTCACATAGGGTTTGGGGAATATTATTATCTTTTGGAGTCATCTAGAAGGTTCCCTCACTTATAAACTCCTATGAGCTTGGAAATGGATGAGGAATGAGTTAAGATGCATCCTATCCTCTCATCCCTTCCTCCATGGAACTAATTGTAAGTATGGAAGGCCATTTAATGCCACCATTTATGACAAAACCTCCTTCATCTCCCTATAAATTGACCACTCATCTAAGTGATCAAGGGCTGGATTATGTTGCATTGTAAGGAGATAATGTTGCTGTGAGACTTAGCTTTGAAGAAAGTATTGTGATGCTACAAGTTTGTCAAGATTTTGATGTGATGTGGATGGGATCCAAGCTGGAGGAATGGCTTTGAATCAGACACAAATGGTTGTAATTCCTTCTTCTATTCAATAAAGTGTTTGAACCTTTCTCCCATATGTTTTTATTGTTTTATAATGCTTATATGTGTGAAATGTATCTGATTCCATTCACTTATATTCAATAGATCTTTTTCTTTGATAGATTCTTTGTTTTTGTTGTGTTTACAGGTACTTCTCAAGCATATTAAGTACAGGAAGGAGCGACAGGATCGATACAAAGGAGACGAGAGGAAATCAGAACTACAAGTAGGTATTCTCATCTTCTCATCTTATCTATTACTTATAGGAAAAGACTAAAACACTTTAAACTGTTGTTCTAGATATGGCTACTTATATAGGGAATTATTATTTATCCGTAGATACCAAATTCTCCAAAAAAATTCCACATAGATTTTGCAAGGGAATCGGGTGGGTTTTTCCTTTCCATCATCAGAGGATGTAACAACCTTCTACTTTGGGTTGTACTGCTTTGTTGACTGCTCTTCAGAAGGAGAGGGTTTTTTCTTATTCTTCTTGTTCTTTCCACTAGGTTTTTTTGTATACTGCACAGAGTTTATCGTGGTGGTAGGAAGAGCAATCGATTTGGTAGAGGGGTCAACTGAAAACTAGGCAATGTGACCGCTGAGTTGTTTTAAAACAGCCCTAAAGGTAGCGCCAATAATACCATCGGCGTGCACTCTGGGTTGCTGAGTAGCGGGAGCATTGGAGTTGTGAGGGGCATTGGGAATGACATTGTATAAAGTGCTAGAATATGAATATATCAAAGCTAAGTCTTGGGCACGACGAATGGATTGGTATTCCATGACCACACCACCTGAGGAGACATCTTTAGTGATTTGGGAGAGTAGAGACTTGTAGAACCAATCTGCTAATAGATAGTCTAGGAGGGGAGCTTTGACTAGTCTCCGCCTATGCCTCCATTCATGGATATCATCAGAGATGTGGGTGGTAGTGTCCTGATGTAACGAAGTGAGGATTTATGTCCAAATTTCATAGCTGATGGGTAGCTAGAAGTGCTTTAAGAATTCCATCGCTAAAGCGCCAAAGGTATTGACTGACATGCGTGGTATCTTGATGTACCACTTGGATGCATTGCCAGTAAGGGTGCAGGGAAAGATTCATAGCCAGATACTATCATCCACCATGGAGTTAGAAACACACCATAAATGATAGGTGGTGATGTGCATACCCGGATCCTCCCCTTATTTCCCTTCGAACTTCGAGATGTCTGTCGGGATTTTATAAGGGATTGGCAACCAAAGTAAGTTGTGATAGATGGGGTCATTTGTGAGTTTGTACAAGTTGGTAATATCAAGTGTTGTCAAGAAAGGCAACGTGTTTGATGTCCTAGAAATCAGACCAAGGCGATCACATATGACTTGAGGATCCTTGCAGTTCTCCCATCGTGTTGTTCCCAATATTATACATAGGTTGCATGGAATAATAATTTCCTTGGGTTACAATCGTGTACTGTGGGTTTCCATAGGGACTGTTAGACTGGGGGTTGTATGTGCCCCCAGGATAAGGAATGCTCCCTTGGATCATTTGAGGTTGGGAGTAGGGTGCCCATATGGATTGATTCAAACCTTGTTGAGGGATCCTGCTTGTCACGTAATTAACTATAGGTCCTTGACTGACATAAGGAGGGTTCATGTTAATCAATGACTATCCCTACAGTCCTGTAAATGGAGGGGGAACTGTTACGTTCCCAGCTGGGATATGCATATTGGGAACTGTGCCCCCATTCATCTAAACCTGGGGTTTAGAACTAAACAATGGATTCCAACCATGGGGGGGCTGACGAGACCCTTGCTAACCACGCTATATTGAGCATTATAAGGAGCACTATATGTAGCACTTGTCAAAGGTCTGTGAGCTGACACAAAAGGAGCAAAACCTGGTATGTACTGGGTTCCACTCGTGGTGGGTGTTATGATAGGGTTTGAACTTGGGACAAATGGGATAGCGGGGTTTGCCATCAAAGGTGTGGTACTGACTGTCAATTGGGGAGGTGGTGGTGGACCAAAAGTGTCCACAAAATCCCACGACCCGTTAGTCATCCATGGGATGGGTGGTGCAGGTCCAACAGAAGACATAGGAGGTACAAATGCAATAGGAATCAAGAGTGGGCCCAACAGATTCGTGATCGGAGAATTGTATGGAGGAATGAAATCTTCAGTAAAGAAATCTTCTGGTAAGGAATCGTGGGATGTCTAAAACGATTCTGTGTTAGATCTCGGATATTGATTTCCTGAAGATGGGGAATCCAGTTCACTGGGGCTCAATGGATCCTCCACAATGAGTGGGGGAAGACCTAACAACCATCTAGATTGATGACGAGGGCTAGATGTAGCCACGGTGACTGCTAGATTTTATGAATAGAATTTACAGTGATATTTGTTAAAGTCTCGGTGATAACAATCTAGCACTTAAAAAATAAAAAATACACTAAGGAAATTAATCAATAAGCAGAGGTAAATGACCCTGTCTTATAAGCATTAATCACTAGAGATGAAACCCAGTATCATAATGAATAACAAAGAGAGTTGGCCAAATGTACAGTTATGATTACTCTTGAGTGGGGGAAGACCTAACAACCATCTAGATTGATGACGAGGGCTAGATGTAGCCACGGTGACTGCTAGATTTTATCAATAGAATTTACAGTGATATTTGTTAAAGTCTCGGTGATAACAATCTAGCACTTAAAAAATAAAAAATACACTAAGGAAATTAATCAATAAGCAGAGGTAAATGACCCTGTCTTATAAGCATTGATCACTAGAGACGAAACCCAGTATCATAATGAATAACAAAGAGAGTTGGCCAAATGTACAGTTATGATTACTCTTGAGCTTTGACCGAACCTCAGATTAAGGGTCGAAGTACTCTTGTGAAGATGAGCACCCTCCCAAAAACCGAAGACATAGTAGGTTCATCTGTGTTAGGTACCAGGGTAGCCTGCCCTAGTCACCTTGTGTTCATCCCTAAAAGTATGGCCACTAAGGATACCTTAAATCACAAACACTACTGGGGGGGGGGACATAGTCACAAATAGTACGCTTTGTGGGAAGGATCCCTGAGTCCCTAACTCAGCTCCAATAACCCCGAAGGGATCCCCAATACACAGAATACCCAAAGGAGATTTCAGCAAAGGTGGGCTACCTTCACTTACAGTCTGATGTTGTCTCATATTTAGCTCTACTTTTACTGGAGTGTTCCAGATAGTATGAGTGCAGAAGGATTTATTTCTTTAATGACACTAGTTTCGGTGTATGATCTTGGGCAATTAACTCACATTGCCTATCCCAAGATCCTAGCCTAAACTAATGGGTATTTACTCCAAAAAGATTTTATGATTGATTTTATTAGGTAGATTTTAAATTTACTTCGTTAGAGTCTTTGGTAGGGGTGTTGACATATGAAGTTATATGGGACTCTGACTCAAATCATGTAAAAACAATGCTTGTAAATTTTCACTTTCGATGAATAAGTTGCTTCTACAAAGGGAGAGTCATTCATACATCAATATATATACCATGCATCTAGGTCAATAAAACACTAGCATAACCGATAGAACTACAATGCTCACTAACAACTTTTGAAACCAAATAACGCAGATCTAACCAACTAAGCAGAAAACAATAATTTTTTTTTTGTATTTTTTCTTTTATGAAAACAAAAACTTTAAGAAGTAAAGCTATTTTCTTAAAAAAAAATTTGTTCAGAACATAAATCAGTCAAACAAGCACAACTGCAGATCCCTGATCAGTCTACAAGCAGATTTCCAAACCCATGAGGTCACAAAGTAGTATGTTTATCAAGAAATGGTTGGCTAACGCTCTGTACTAGAGGCTACAGAGAGTTACTTGTAGCACTAACGCACTGTTTGTGAGGCCACAATGCTTTATAAAGCATTGTTTACACTAGAAGACAACGTTAGTGAGGAAAAAGGCTCAAAAAATAGGTTGTGGGGATTAGATCTAGGGATGAGCACTGAGAGAAAGGTGTTGTATAGTCCTGTGTGGTCAGAAAGGGAATGAAGAAGTACAGGAAGGCATGAATGAAAGGGAGATCTAGGAACTTTCTGGGAAAAACTGGGAACTAAGTGTAGTCCCTAACGGAGTGGCCAATTCTGATGGGATTAATTCATAGGTGTTTGGATGATGTAGAAACCCTAAAGGATCTTCCCGAGATCCTTGGCAGACTGTAAGATTAGTTACAACTATCACAAAGATGCATGCATATCTATGTTTAACAAATGAATATCAAAGCAGGAAGAAGGACTTATTACCTCAAGTCTTAGTGTGGTGTTGTTGGAGAGCGCAACGTAGTGCTAGCTCCAGATCAAAACCTGCACATAGATAAGACAAGTGTAATATCACAACATAAAACCTTGATGAACAATGCATAAACATATAAATATATCTAGTTTCATATACCTACGACACTCATAATAATGACATTGCATGAACATATAAATAAATTGTACTACCAACATCACTGAGTGGACAACACAATTGCAGTTCTATATTGATGTAGAAAATAGTGATTATAACCGTCGGTTGCATCATCCTTCCCTTACCCCTCCAGCTCCTCTCTCTCTCCCTTCTTAACCTCTTCTCTTGCCTTAGTTAGAGACTATGCTTGACAATAAATAGGAAATCCTTTCAAATGGTTCGACCCCTTTCATAATGGACCCAACCTTGCATATATAGCATGTGAGGATAGGGTTGCCAAGTCCTTCATGAGTTCCATTAGGCAAAAGCAGTGATGTTTCTATGCCTTGGTGCTCTTTTCCATTTGTAGACTCCATTAGGAATTAGTAATTCCTCCAAACAGGTTGAATTCTGATGTTTCCCTGCTTTTGTGAGCTGACATAGGAGAGAATCTCAGGATATTTTTGGGTCAACTTGTTCCCTTGACCCATAGAAACTCATTAAGGTTCACTAACACTCTTCTCAAGGTAACAAACAGAGTTACCCTAGGCACTAACGCACCCTTATCTTTTCTATGAAGCCTTATAAAGCAGGTTGCTTGTGCCTAGACAATAGTCGTCATGTCTTTCTCCTTTGAGTTGGTGAGAAGGTCATTTTCATGTATAATAGTGCTCTAGTTTGGTTGGATCCATTCCATAGGTTCTTGCGGCGTTCTGAAGATAACTACCCTAATCTCCTGTAGAGCTTCATTGATGCTGGTGAAGCCATCTTCAAACCTAAGTTCAATAAAAACCCTTCCCTCAATATATCCCACTCCATGTTGCCATGGCAGAGGTCCGTTTCTAGATACTAGTTCATGGGAATTGTATCCAAAGTATGGAAAAATATGTGCATCCACTCTGGTTGCAGTTTTGTCCCCCATGCTTTAGTCCATTTTGCTAAGTGATCACGTAGATCATCATTCCCATTATATTTCTCAGTCAATCAAGTGTTAGGACGCCCAAACTGTAATCTCATCATTCTTCTGTAATCTCAACATTCATCAAAACTATCTTTATGCGTACCCAACCATTGTGCAAGCGTAGCACGTAGGGCCAAGTCTAATGCTTGGAAGAGGGGATCTTCAGGAACTTAAATGAATCCATAAATTTATCTACGTCAGTTAACCCATCATAATAGGGTAGTTTTCTTACCTCCAATGGCACACAACGCAATGAATTTGTCATCATATTGCATCGCAACATGGATATTTCATGCAAATGATTCTGCCAATGTTCCAACTCTTCGTTTGAATCAGAGGTGCAAGAACTCTCTCGGTCCCATGAAATCCGTCCATTGGCCATCGGGTTGATCCAGTCCTGGTCTCGCACTGTTATTTTGTAGATTTGATCCAGTTCGTCCTCACTTTCTTTGTAATCACGTTCTGGTTCAGTATAGCGCGTCCCTTCTGAAGGGTCCAATGGTACTACAACCTGAAGCGATTTCTTTTCAAACGACATTGTCCTTTTTTTCAAGTTGATGACCCCATTCATTTCAATGGCCCAGTCAATTCCCAGGAGCGTGGGGTATGGATTACTATCATCGATGATCTCTATCACCTCAAAGTTGTCCATCGTGCTCACACCTTCTATATCAACTGTTACTCCATATAATCATCCCATAGGGATGATTTTCTATTGGTTCTCCATTCTGAGTTGAATCGGAGACCACTGCAGTGCATGTCTCCCCATTCTTTCCCATGTTTTCTTTGGTAGTACGTTCACATCGGACCCTAGATCCAAGACGACCTGGTCCATCTCATAATCTCCTATCTACGCGATGAGCCACATATTGTGCCCCATTATTTCCTTATGTTTGACAATTTTTTTGACCACCTGGTGTCCATCATGGACCTTCTCTTTGCTATCGCATTTGTTTATCAACTCCTGCAAAACTTCCACAACTTTGCTATCGCGTAGCAGTTTTATGTAGGTCTCCAAAAATGTAGTAAGAACAAAGGGGTCAACCTCTACGGGCATGTTGGTTTCTTGCACCTTGTCTTGACTTCTTGAGGTGGATGCCTCAATAAAGCTTTTCTTGGCCTCCATAAATGTTTCCTTCATGCGATTCAGATCAAAACCCACTTCCTTCTTTGGGGCCTTGCAGACCCATCCATCCTCTTTTGGTTGTTTACCTTTATCATCACCAGTCACTATTCCGCTTCTCAGCCCTATATTCACGCTTTGATCGTCCTCGTAGGGCTCAACTCTCATCATTTGTATGTTTTGCGTAGGCTGATGAGGTTGGCCTTTAATTTCTTGCATTTTAGCTATCAGCACCAGGCATTCTTCTATGGTATGGTCCAACTGGCTATAGTATCGATATAATGTGCATGTATGATTCTAACATTCTCACACATAATTCCCTGGCGCTCTACAGTTATAACATATAACTTGACCCCGACCTCTACCAAGCCCCCCTTCTCGGCCTCGTCCTTGTCCCTAATAACCTCCACGTAGCCCTTGGTGCCTTGATCTGGAGGCCAAGATTTTGCCTGCATCTGGGATGTAGGTTTTCTTTCCATCATCAACTCATAGCTCCGACAATGGCAGTCATCATGGCCCACAGATTTGTAGAAGTTACAAAATAGCTACTGAGGTGTCTGGATTAACTTTTGAAGCAAATGGAAATTATCCATCGCATGTTATCCAATAACCTGACAAATAGCGCAGCCCCCATGCTTGGCCATGTTGGGGCTTCCGACTTCAGGGGAATTGGTCCCCCTCCTGTAATATAATTTGCGAATACAGGATAGTGGTATTTATTATGCCCCTAGCTCTTGCACTTCAGACACTAGAATTCTGCGTGCACCTCTAGTTTAGTCTCTTGTGTTTCTTCAAGGTCTGTAATTCTAAGCAGAGGCTCTGCAACCGTGAGTGGATATGTTGCACCCCCAAGTTCACATCCTGAATAGGCATTGCATGCAACCTCATCGCGATTTCCAAGGCTTATTCCTGCGTTCCTATCTTCTGTTGTGACAGAGCAATTCTCAGATGGGGTAGCAGTGAAGCTATAAACCACTCACGATGCTGACCATCTATGAGCTTCATGTTAGCTTCTCGAATATGACACTTTAGTCTTTGATATAATTCCCAAGGCGTCTCATCGACCCTCATCATGATTTCCTTAAATCCAACTACTGACTATGAATCAGACTTCGGCTTACTAAATTCCTTGTTTAGTGTTGTCCTAGTCTCTGCTAGTGATGCCAGAGGTCTACGATCGGTCTTTGCGGACCTTTACTAGTCAATCTATCCACTTACATGCATCATAAAACAATCCTAAATTAGGGTTTGCGCAAATTTACTTAAGTTATTCGTAAACATCAGAGAATGTATCAGAGTCTTCATGAAAACACATAAACATGCATTGCGTACATCATTAACACATATTCAGTAGAATCGCTCAACATTTAACTAATATTTCATAAAACACATCTTTCATCGACGACATATAATATTAACAACAATGAACAGAAATACTCAATAATTCTTTGGAAACTGTATTTATTGATCTCCAATTTAGGATTATAGACTCGAAACTACCCTACACACTTAGCTGCAAGGGTCTGCGCACTCAACTACGGACTCTACCTAAGCCTCTGCGCACTCAGATGCAGAGCCTTTCTTCTCCTATCTGACCCACTTCTCTTCGCTATTACTTCTCTTCTATTGACCCATTGCTTATCACCATATCAAAGACATCCCTTAGACTTTCTAGGACACACCTATTTATAGCATTTTGCAAGTGTATCTCAAAATTGACTCATACTTTACATAAAACAACAAGCTAAACCCCTTTGACTCCTAATCATCTACATGCTCCGCATCCACAAATCGCAGAGACTTTACATTAGTTACAAAAATATCAAAACTTGGGTTATCTTAACCCCAAAACTGAGCTATGGGACCCCATCCCAACAGGTCCCCGAGATCGGTGATCGCTATGTCCATAGAATACTTGTGCTAGGCAGATCCACTCGAAGAGATCACTTATTTCCAGCTCAACCATGAAGCCTAACCTCGAGAGTGTTAAGATAATTTGAACTCGTCACCTCTCAAGTGTAAAGGTGCTTTAACGATGGAGACTCAATCAATTGAGCTAACCCTCAAAGTTGTGTGTGTGTGTATAGAACTTATATGTAAGAAAATCCAATAAAAGACAATATGAATGATTTCTTAATAATTTTGGATTCATCCTTTACGTTTAAGACCTAAACATGAGAGGCAAGGCCACCTAAGTGACAGTGGGTGGATTTCCTAGTAATTTCCTCTCGACTATCACCTATGAGATTGAACATTTCCTTCAACATGAGTTAAAGAAACAATAAGTAGCTTAAACAAAGTTTCTATTGTTTGCAACTTGTTTTTCCTTCATTAATCCATCTACCATCAACCCTTTGTTTCAATGACTTTCCTTGATTCAAACTTTTGATGTGTGGCTTTTATTTTTCATAGAATTTGGTTTCATGAAAAATATAATAAATATAATAGATATGAATATTCCATACTTCATAGAAATCAAATACTAATTTTATATTATTTTTTTCATGCAAGTTTCATTTTTTTATTTCTAAATTGATTTGAAATTTCAATAATGGAACATTCAGTGAGATGTTTGATTCAGATCTTAGGGGGAGGCCCCCAAGATCTAAAAAATTGAAATGATAAAAAAATATGAGGACACACAGGAAACAAAACCACCAAGATTTTTTTTAATTAAAAAAGAGAATAACTGTAAAAGCTACATCGTGGTGGAAAATATGTTCTTTTACAAAATGTGACTTGTTACTTATAGCCTTTACAATACCACAAGTAAATCCCAAGGGTGGGTAAATACCTGGGTGAATGAATATCATAGGTGGATTTCACTTACAATACCATGGGTGAATGAATACCATGGGTGGGTGCCACTTACAATACCATGGGTGGATGCCACTTATAATACCATGGGTGGATGAATACCATGGGTGGATGCCATTTTCCCTTTGGATTATTCCTCCCTCCTTAAGAAGTAATGGTCCCCATTGAATGAAGTTCCTTCCTAAGAAGCCTTTGTTGAATATGAAGAGCCACTGAAGAGAAGGGTCTTTTGTGGTTAACCCATAACCATGACCAACAAAGATCCAACAATAGAGATACCTTGTAATGCTTGTGACCAACTGTGATACTAATAGTGTTCGGCCTAGCAAATGGACTTCAATGAAGTGTGGGTTTGTGGATGACCCATAACCATGAAAAATGAAGATCCGAGGATAGAGATAGCCTGTAATGCTTTTAACCAACTGTGATACTAATAGTGTGCGGCCGAGCAAATGGACTTCGATGACAAGAGCTTTTTGTGGTTGACCCATAACCTTGATGTTGATTGTTGATGAGGTAATAGGTGCCTACATAGCCTGGGGTGCGAGGGCACATCTCTAAAGAACCCAAGCCAGGTGTTGATACATTGTAACTAATGAATGTGAAGCAGGTACCTACTAAACAGGGGTGGGAGGGCACGTCTCCAAAGGGAACTCGCTCCAAATGTTGCTTTATATATAAAATTAAGTATGGAAACAGGTCACACTATAGATGTACCTGAACTATAAATGTGTTGCAAACTTGTAACAAAAGTGGTCATGGGTGTTATAGATTCTCCTATCCAATAAGATGTTGTAAAGAATTCTTTCACATTATAGACCTCTTACTACAACTTTGTTAATAACTTCTGTCATAGGTGATGAAATCAAATTCTGCCAAAGACCCATTTGAGGTATTGAAGATATATTTCCATTGATGTAATAAAATTGAAAATTCATGACCGATGGAGTGAGGAAATGATTCTAGAAACTCATGGTACGCACAATGCAACGTTCCAGACATGTGTAACTTTAATTGCTCATATCTCTCAAACCGGGAAGCGAAATCAGATTCTGTAAAAAAAACATTTGAGATAACGGAAATTAATTTCAAATGATTTATTTTTCACCTTCTAGAATTCTCTGTGGAGATCATAGAACTTGCATGAATTTTGATGAAGATTGCTGCAAATTGTTTAAACTGAAATATGCTTCAAACCCTCATTCCCATGGAGTCGTAACCTAAATCTTATACCACTGATCCAGATATGGCAGAATGCCCACAAGATCTAAAAAATTGCAATGATAAAAAAATATGAGAACACACAGTAAACAAAATCACCGAGATATTTTTTTATTAAAAAAGAGAATAACTGTAAAAACTACATTGTGGTGGAAAATCTGTCATTTTACAAAATGTTGTTGGTTACAATACCACAGGTAAATTCCATGGGTGGGTAAACACCATGGGTGAATGAATACCATAGATGGATGTCACTTACAATACCATGGGTGAATGAATACCATGGGTGGATGCCACTTACAATACCATGGGTGGATGAATATCATGGGTGTATGCCATTTTCTGTTCAGATCAATGTCAAACACCGATTATGAGAAGAAAACATTATGAAAAGAGATGCATTATCATTAGAGGAAGTTTCAGCCTAAAAGTGGCCTCCTAAGGAAAAACAATAAAATAATAGTTAAAATAATAAAATAAGAGTTATGAATTTTAGAGGGAAAAGAAGAAAGACTAATTTTTTTAATTGTATTGTTGGCTTAGCTCCTTATAGGTTTACACAAATTTCAGGTGTAGACACTCGTTGGATTGGAAATTGAATTCCACATCTAACGAGTACCTATTATGCATACTTTTGAGAAAACTAACATTGATAAAAATTGAAGATACATTAAAAAAGTGTATTAGAAAAACTAATTTTTTTAAATTGTATTTTGGCTTAGCTCCTTATAGGTTTACACAAATTTCAAGTGTAGACACTCATTGGATGCGAAATTGAATTCCACATCCAACGAGTACCTATTATGCATACTTTTGAGAAAACTCACGTTGATAAAAATTGAAGATACATTAAAAAGTGTGTTGAACACGATTTTTTTAATATATCTTCATTTTTTATCAATGTGAGTTTTCTCAAAAGTATGCATAATAGGTACTCGTTGGATGTGTAATTCAATTTCGCATCCAACGAGTCTCTACACTTGAAATTTGAGTAAACTTATAAGGAGCTAAGCCAAAAATAAAATAAAATTGTTTTTCTTATTTTCCATCCAAAATATTTACATGTACCTCTTTTTAGATTTAAAGGATTTTGATTGGTTTACATATCATGAAATGGAAATTACATGAAACTTTCATGGGCACTTTTAGACTGAAATTTCCTCTAATGCATATTTTTAAAGGCCTTAGTCCAAGAATCCATATTCTTTTCATGTTTCAAGATAATTTGAACAACCTATCATTGAAGTAGATCTCGACTCTTATGAGAATGCATCTAAATCCAAATAATAAATGAGATAATAGGTTCCTATAGTAGTCAAAGTGATATAAATGCATTTTTACTAGAAATTGATAATGAATATTTTGAAGGATTTTCCTTGGGAGAGGACATAACATATTCACATATAATAAAAAAGGCCAATGAGACATAGGGAGAAACTTCCAAGAAAATTTGGTCTCAATGTTTACATATATCAAAAAGCACCTCCAAAAAATAAGAATGAGAGTTAACAAGAATTTAGATACAATGTGTGTATTTGGAAATTAGAAATGAAGTGCAATTTCAAAATACGTTAGATAGAATATAGAAGCATGAAATAAAGGTGTGAGAAAAATTGTAAATGGTGAGGAGAAATTTATTATCAAATGGAAATATTATAAGGAATATTGACATGAAAATTTTGAAGATAAATATAAGAAATAATTAATAAGGGGACACTTGAAGTAAGTGGATAAACCATCACATCTCTATTGGAAAGCCAATGGAAAGAACTTTCTTATCCAAGATGACACAATTAAGCACCACATTTCACATCTTATTTAAAGGTTATTCAATGATAGATTATCCATATTACATAAAATATCAATATTTTCTTAAAGTGTTAAATTTTCTATCTTCACATTGGTTTATAATAGGTGGTTGGGTCTAGACAAGATATGTAGCTTAAATAGAAATAAATGACATAAAATAGAATATTTCAAATGGTAGGTTTTGTCAATTTCATTGGATGATGTTATACCTACTGATAATACTTCATGTATCTATATTTTTAATGACCATATTAGGAATTTGCATCTACTTGGGATTCATAAAATTAGGGAGAATTCCATAGCTTAAAATATTTATGAACTTGATATTAATAGGTTGAAGCCTAATTGGTGGTATGGATAATTTAATGATTGCAAAAAAAAACTGACATTTTTTGGAGAAAATGAAGAATCGCCAATGTAAGGACAATGAAATGAAATTTTTATTACACTACAACTATCAGCTTCACCATATATGTTGAGTATTCATTGCATGGATCATAGGATGAATTTTGTAATTATAATAGTAAGCAAGTTTTATTCAATTTCAAAAGTTAAAGATCTTGTATGAGACCTATATATAATTTTTTGTTCTTCCAAATGATTTTTAAAGTTTCAAATCTTTTTTGCTAGTGTTACAAATGGGAAAAAACTATTAAAAGATGTTGAAACAGATGGATCTCATTGAATGGACTAGCTCAAAGAATATGTAGTGAGTACTAATCACTAGTGGGGGTAATGTATGAACATCGTTTCAATGTATACAAATCTCAATATCTTCTCTTTCAATTAACTAACATATAGACACTATTAACATTGAGTTGTGTTCTTCTACTCTAAATGAATGAATGTTCTTGTGAAAATGTCTCAGTGTCACACAATGTACATTGTAGAATGTACATTATGAATTATAGAACAAAGTGCAGTAGCTACTACAAAAATTATGAACCAAAAAGAGGTGAAAGACCTAGAAATGGAGAGGAAGCACCAAATATTAAAGTTGTTGGTTTATCTGAAGCCAAGAAATTATAGAAGTATATGTCTTTTAAAAAATCAATGTATAAGAAACCAAAAGAATTTTATGCAAAGTTTTATGATTTTGATATAACTATTCATAGACCTTATTTTCATGCAAAGCCTCTAAAATATGAATTACATAAAATCAAGTTTGAGCAAAAGAAACTTTACAATTCAACATCACACACCTTTGGGGTTGCCTTGTTAAAAATACTGAGAAGGGAAAGGGGGGTGGGGTTGGTGTGAATCAATATTCGTTCAATTATTAATTTTTCCACGAATAATAGATCTTAAAAGCTAAGCCATCTAAGTTGAACTAGGCAAAAAAATTGAAAATATGTTACAATTATGAATCATAAACCATGCCATGACACAAAAAGTTAAAAATGAAAAAACACTTGTACATTATAGCTTAGATAAAAATGATGAGGACACCAATCCTCCTTTACAAATTTAGGCTCCAACATGTCAAATAAGGACACCAATCCTTTTGTATAAGCACATGCACCAACCTAACAACATAATGAGGGCACCAATCCTCTTGAGCAAGCCCAGGATGCAACCTAGAAATATAATGAGGACACCAATCCTCTTCAGATACCAACGTGTCAACAATCCATTGATGTTTTGTACATACCTCTCTTTAATTGCTGCCAACTCATCATTTTTATGAGATTAGAGATATGTCTATTAAACAATCCAAAGTAACCTTCAAGCAAGACTAAGCTCCACTCCAAGACTTATCCAAGATAGGCTTCCAAACAAGCTTCGAATAAGCTCCCAAAACAGATTCCAAAATAGGCCAAGACTACGGCTGCAAAGGTCAATATTGAAGTTTCCACAGGGTTGAGACAGAGGTTGTTGTTATCACCCCAAGAAACTCACCTAGGTTGTATATCAGTGATGCTCAGGAACATTAAAAATTTAACAATTCTATCGGATGAAATGATGGATAAATGGAGGATGTGCAACACCTTTAAGCCAGATAACCACTTCTACTATGATTGACCCCAGACATGGGTGAACACCCCCAGACTACAAGGCTTTTAACCACCAATTACTCACAGCTTAGGTAAAGGTGATAATGAAGAAAACTAATCACCCCAGCGGATGCACAGGACCCTGTGATGGCCGGCGGCAACCAGTAAAAGGTCTGTAAATCTGGATTCTAATACATAGACAAGATGACAGCTCTCTATGCATTACAACAACAGAAACCTGCATACATGTTCAGTTATACATGCCAAATTCTAACACAGAGGTGGGATGACAGCCCCTCTAATGCTAACATTTACAACAAATGAACGAATGCAACACAGGCACAGCCTGGAACAAGAAGAAGAAATGGAAAGTGAGCAATTGACAGCAAAAGAAGCTTGTATCAATTGGAAATGAAGACCAGACGCTGCAGGTTACAAAGTAGTTACAGTCTCCAGAAGTTAGAAGGCTACAATAAGCTCTCATTCATCAAACACTCATCATTTGATTACATCTGAGTTCTGAGTATATATAGTGTTACAATACAAAATATCTCTGTTAAACAATGCGTGGAGGAGCCCATAAATGGCCACCAACCATATTTACATTTAGGAATGGCCCCCTGATACAAATCTGACTGTGTTTTGAATAGATTTGTCCCTCTCTGGTGCTCTGCGGTCCCTTTTGGGTAGGTGGACTGAAATATGGGTGAAGCCCATAGCCATTGAATGCTTTGACTGGATCTGCGGTGTCCTACTTCCTCCTTGGCCATACTGCTGATTAACTGTAGTCGCTGAACATTGAAATGGCTTCATCATGACTGATAAATGTTAATCTGTTTGGGGCACGTCCTCTTTCCTGCTCGGCCATACTGATATTTGAAAGCAGCTACCTACTGCGCTGTACTGCTGCATGCTTGATTTCATCATCTTCGCGCCACTGAGAAATACCACCCACCTTGCTATTTTTTGAATATCAAGGGCCCACACGCATATATTTTTCTATCGGGTTTGCCTTTCGGGTCGCATTGCATATCTTAACCGGCCGATCCTCTGTTTCATTGTATTCGAAAATACATGTAAAAATGTCCCAAAATCATAAAAATGGCTTTTGCGGACCTCAAATATTATGCCATTTTGCTTTGAAAACCCATCAGGTCCGGGCCTCATCGCATCGGCATCCATACATGCAATTTGCTATGCACCACTGATTTCCCCGATTGCGATATGCCGACTGCGAAATGGGCCCATACCACCAATTCCTCATATTTGGAAACATATATAAAAACACTGAAAAACCAAAGAAATGCCTTTGCTGGAACTGAAAATATATAAACTTTTATATCCTGGACCCCATCACTATCGGCACTTATTAAGCTTTCCTTTGTGTTCCCCTTATACATGAAATACATTGAAAAAGACCTTTGCGCGGACTTGAAATTTTATGAAGAATCACTCATAATGATATCGGGTCCGACCCATCGGGTCGCATACATGCCTTGTATAGAAGCTCCACCCCTTTGAAAGTGCCGAAAGCGATATCGCCGCGAACCCGATGATTTATCGAAAACAATGTATAGCGCTATCGGGTCTGGCTTGTCGCATCGCACATAACCATGTAAAAGGCACTGCCCCCTTTGTAAGCGTTGATGCGATATGCCGACGTGATATCGGCGATGTGATGTCGGCGATCGTATATCGCCAAATATAAAGGCCCAAACCTCTTTTGTAAGTCCTCCATTGCGCCCCACCGATGCGATATCGGCAATCGCTCATCGATGAGGTCTCCTGAGTCGCTGCCACTGCCCGTCTGCTCCGACTGCGGTATGCCGACGCGATCTGGATCGTTGATCGGCCAGATCCAATGGCTGATATGATTTCAGACCCTTAAGCCTGCGATTTGAGATTTTTCATGAATTTAGAGTATTTGTGCCTCCCGATAGTGTATTTCCACTCCTCCAAGGGCTTTCCTCTTGCAACTTCTTCAACCGGTAGGAAGATTTTAGCCAATATTTGGAGAATTGAACATCAGAAATGGTTCGCTTGGCATGAACTTAGGTGTGTTTGCAGCCTTTGAGAGTGCTTGAATCCATTTTCTTATCCTTTTACATAACAGAGATAACAGGCAGCATGACTATTGCTAAAGGGGATGTTATAAAAAATCTTGTTTTATATCCTCTTGCCAAACCAAGTCCGCCCATTGTAAAAATATGTAAACAACCACTTGCATACCTGGAAGAAATCATTCGTTCACCACTTACAGTAGAAAAGGCACTTGAATTCAAGGATCAGACTGAAGATGATGTTTTCAATAATTTTATCAATCACCCAACTAATGTGAATAATGTGAAATGTCAGATTTTAAAATAAATTCTTGATAATGAAGTTGGAAGACCCTTTGAAAGATATGGATGATCAACATATCCAAACATCTGTTGTTCATAACAACAAGCTTGTTGAAATTGAACTAGGCAAAGTTTTAAACATTAATGATAGCTTGGACAGTGATCAATAGCAAATGCTCATTTAGGTCCTGCAAAAATATAAAGGGGCTTTTGCCTGGGATTATCCTGATATGAAGGGAATAGACCCACTGTTGTGTATACATCATATCTACACCGAAAAGGATGCTCGCCCTATCTGACAGCCTCAACAGAGATTGAATCCGCACCTCAGGGACATTGTAAAAGAAGAATTATAGAAGCTACTGGATGTGAATTTCATTTATCCCATTTTGGAGAGCAAATGGGTCTCTCCATTTGTAGTTGTGCCCAAGAAAAATGAGAAGTGGAATATCTATGTGGATTATTTGGAATTGAACAAGGCAACACAGAAAGATCACTTCCCTCTTCCATTCATTGATCAAGTCCTTGATACTCTGGCAGGGAAGCAGTTCTTTTCCTTTCTAGATGACTTCAGTGACTACAATCAGATTCAAATCAACCCTAAAGACCAAGAAAAAACAACCCTCACCTATCCCTGGAGTACATTCGGTTACAGAGTGTTACCATTTGGCTGATGCAATGCCCCAACTACATTTTGAAGAGCTATACTCAACATTTTTTCCTATCTGATAAATGAAGGACTTGAAGTTTACATGGATGACTTTACCCCGTATGGGGCTGACTTTGATCAAGCCCTACAAACATCAGAAAAGGTTTTAGAATGATGCATTGCTATCAGGTTGTGTCTAAGCAATGTCAAGTGTCACATGATGATGACTGAAGGCGTAATCTTGGGACATTATATTTCTGTAGCGGGGATACAGGTAGATCCAACAAAAATACAGGTAATTATTTTACTTCCTACACCTGTAATTATGTAGGCTATTATCACAGGTTTATCAAAAAAATTTCAAAAATTGTTGTACATGCTTTAACTGGAAATGTTGATTTTAAATGGTCTGAAAAATGCGACACAACTTTTACAGATTTAAAGAAACTAGTTTTGATGACACCAATATTATGTGGACCAAATTGCAAACTACCTTTTCACATATCCATGAATGCATCAGATTTAGCAATAGGCGTTGTCCTCATCTAGGAGGAGGATAGAAAAAATTATGCTATATATTATATCTACAAAAATCTTACTGTTGCTGTACTTAATTATACAATAATAAAAAAGGAATTCTTAGCTGTCATATATGCCATAAACAAATTTAGACATTATATAACTGGTTATCAAGTTTTTATGTATATTGATTATTTCGCCATTAGGTACTTAGCCAACAAACCTATTACAAATGGTCGAGTGAATCGTTGTTTATTGCTTTCGCAGGAGTCTAATATCACCATCAAGGATCGTCAAAGGAAGGAAAACCCAGTCGCTGATTTTTTGTCCTAGGTTCCAAAGGTAAATGATATATTGGCAGTGGATGATCAATTTCCAGATGAACATCTTTTTGTCATAGCAGTCAAAATTCCATGGTATGTATATGTAGCAAACTATCTGGCAGTGGGGAATTTGCCCAGGCACTTGATAGTAAAGGAAATAAAACAGATTGTCCAGCGCAACGCTCGGTTTTCGTGGATTGGCAGATACCTTTATCACATAGGGTTTGTTATGTGTATACGTAGATGCATTTGTGAGGATGAGATTTACAACATCCTGAAGGCTTGCCATGATGATCCCTACAGAGGACACTTTGTAGATCGTAGGATAGGGAATAAGGTACTATAGATGGGCTATTATTGGCCCACTATTTTTAAAGATGTTAAGAAATATTCCCAGGCTTCTGATGGCTGCCAAAGGATGGGTCGACCTGGTCAATATGATGAAATGCCACTGTAGCCCCAATTGGTGATAGAACCCTTTGAACGGTGGGCACTAGATTTTGTTGACCCATTTCATCCACCATGAAACCAAAAGGCCTACATACTGGTTGCCACATATTATGTGACGAAGTGGGTAAAAACAATAGATTTTCTAAGAGCTACAGAAGAATCTATAATTAATTTCCTTTTCGGGCTATTCATGTGGTATGGTTTACCTCGGGAAGTGATAACAGATGGGGGAGGGATATTTGTAGGACACAAGATTACAGCCGCTCTCAAAACCACCACATTACACATAAAATCACTTCCCCGTATCACCTGCAGGCGAATGGGAAGGTTGAAAGCACCAATAAGTCATTGAAGAAATTTTGACCAAGACAGTCTCAACACATTGGTGAGACTAGGCTGCTAGACTGCCAAAGGCCTTGTGGGCCTATCACACCACTTGGCGAAATACTACTGGATATTCTCCGTACCAACTGATGTTTGGCAAAGAACTAATTTTCCTATCAAATTTGAAATAAAGACTCTATGAATGGCTTAGGAAGTGGGACAAGATCTAACAGAAGCCCAACCAAGCGAATTCAACAAATAAACAAATTGGATGAGGCTCGATTGCTTGCCCTGCAATGTACTGCAATTATTCAGCAGCAAAGGGAAAAGTGGCACGACAGTCTTATAAAAAAAAGATGTTTAAAAAAGGAGATTGGGCACTCCTCTATGACTCCATATTTTAGGACTTTCTAGGTAAGTTACAAACAAGGTGGCTCGGCCCTTATGAAATTCAAGAAGTACATAACAATGGTACTCTCACTTTGACTATCAGTGATGGGTCTGGCCATCCTTTCAAGGTGAATGGGCATTGGGTGCATCTTTATCACAAACGACTCACCAAGGAGTCTTTCCGCCAACAAGTACATGAGGACCCCACCATGAAAATTTTAGTTGCAGGAAGTAATGCCCCAGAAGCTTTGCTCTCGGGTAAATAATGTATATATTCCTTTATAGTTGATTGCAATCTAGTTAGGCATCATCTTGTAAATATGAGGATTTTTCTTGTCTTTGGGTGTGTTTCATAGGTGTTTTTCAATCGATTGAACAATTATTGTTCAATCAATCGAACAACACTTATTGTTGTGTGCATATTGTTGTTCAATCGATTGAACGATTGTTGTTTAATCAATTGAACAACACTTTTTGTGTGTTTTTTGTTCAATCGATTGAATGATTGATATTCAATCAATTGAACAACACATTGTGCATATTTGTTGTTCAATCGATTGAACAATTGTTGTTCAGTCAATTGAACAACACTTTTTGTGTGTTTGTTGTTCAATCAATTGAACAACACCTTTTGTGTGTTCGTTGTTCAATCAATTGAACGGAACTTTTTGAGTGTATGATGCTCAATTGATTGAATGATTATTGTTCAATCAATTGAACAACCTTGATTTTTCTTTTTGTGTGTTTATTGTTTAAATTAGTAGAATGAATAACTGTGATTTCTCTTTGTTTTTTCATCGTGGGTCATTCTTTTTGCCATTTTTTCTTTCTCTTTTATGTTTTGAATAAAAACCATCTGGTTGGATTTGGGCCTAAGATAAAGAAAAACAGTAATGTTAATACCATTATGACCTATGAAACCTTTTGATGGCTATCTTTATTCAAAATCCGACATGGTGCATATCTATAATGTCTAGTTGAATATCTTTCCTTTGGACACATCATAAAATGATTTATTATTTTAATACCATGTTGGTTTATCTTTCACACTTTCAAATGGGTAAACCCTTTTGATATGATGATATGGGGGTAAAAGTATAACTTTCATTGGCATTTTTTAGACTTCTTACGCCATCCCTGACTCTTAAGGAGTAAATGAGCCTCACTCTTTTTATAATAAAAGCATCAAGAAATGAAAATATGGAAATATGGAAATATGAAAATGAAACAAATATTGTCTTAAAGAGGATACGGGGTCTCAGCACGAGCCAACCTACCACGATCATAAGGATGTAACGAGTGACATTCTATTTTGGCCACCAAACCAAGGTAATGACCTTCTTGATAATTAAAACTATCAGAAGGATAGGGAGCCTCATCACAAGCTACCTTGACCACTTTATTATATCCTGGTGAATGGCACTATGATTATCTGGTTACCATGTGAGCATAGTGGTCTCTTTACAGCAAGAAAAGGGAGAATCATTTGAAAATCAAAAGGAGGACTCTGGCTCATTTGAAGGGTTAAAAAGAAACCCTGTCGAGGCTATGGATGCCTGCTAGTAGTAGTGATTCTGCTTGTGGTATTGAATTACTATGTGACATTTCCAAATTATTTCTATTCTATTACCACCCATGGATTCATTTCCAAAGGAAAATTTCCCATTTGAACAACATTCCTAAAAAGCCAACATGCATGGTAACTTATATCATATATCCATTATATCATATTTTTCCAATCACTTTAATGAAATCCATTAATACTTACCACCAATCGTGCGTTTGATACTTTTCCACTTAAGGTAAAAATATTTTGACATAATGGTTTAAATCTCTATTTTAATTTACAGGCAATGCAAATCTGTTGAAGTGTACTACTTTGATTGTCGTTGTCGTATATTTTGTCGCCTTTATTGATTGGTTGCCTGCATTTATGATTTACTGACGCTTTTTCTTTTTTTCCCATGCTCAATGGATGTGGATTCCCTTTTCCCATTGGAGGGGGGATGGTCTACGTATGAACAACACGTGTGACAATTCATGGATAGTTGTATGATAATTATTAAACTGATTTCCGGTTAAAGGACTACTTGATGATTGTGTATGTGTAATAATTATCAAACTGTTTCTGATTGGAGGAAGGACGGAAACCATTATGGATAGCATGCGGACTGATTATGATCATGCTTCAAATATTACTGATGAGACAAATGACTTGACTGTATGTGATATTAATTCCCAAAACAATGTCATTTCCCTGTCAATAGCTTTAACGTTCTCTCCTGCTTTTCTAAATTGCGAAAGTGTGAGAGAAGTGCATGCAAGTAACCCAGTCACAGGAAAAAAACAACCATGGGAGGTAGAGCCATCCGAAATGAACCCACAATGCTCATGATATCAAACAAGGATCAAGCAATTCTTGAGCATGCCGATTGTCTGTAATATTTGAATAAATTACAGGGATTTCACGAAGAGTTGATACTTGAATTTCTGCAGAATTTGTAGAATGGCAACACCACAGTAAGAGGAAGGAACATAATGGTCTCCAAATCATTCATAGCCGAAGTCACTGGACTTCCAGCTAAAGGAACACGGTGGACGAACAAACATGTTTTGTTGCACAATGTGTCATAATATTTCAGGGCCTAGGCGAGCAATTGGTGCGAATGGGAAAAGGTGTTCACCCTACAGCCTTGAGATAGCCATGGCAGGAATTGGCAGCTATCGTGCAAAGTTACATCACATATGATGGGTGACAGGACGTGGTAAAGTTCTGCCAACTCAAAATGTTAGCTATTGTAAAATAGAAATTACAGTTAACTTGCCGTTTTATTTAAATTCCCTATTGCATGATGTTGCTCGTTGAGTTAGAAAAACAAAGGACCTACATACAGTCATCAATCATCATGGGCTGATCAAATTGATTATCATTCATGGGCTAGCCCATCGGCACCTAACCTAGGATAATATTGTAAATCCTGCTCTGGCCCCACCTATAGAAAACCTAGCAACTGAACAGCAAGGGCCAAGAACCACATGTCCGAAAAGGATAGAGAAAAGGAAGAATTCCTCTGTGGCCTCGAGTCTAGCAAAAAGAAGATGCTCTGTGCGGGTGAAGTTGTAGTGACACACCCCAATTCAAATAAACGACGTCGGTCCATCTCACACACCCCCTCCAAGTCCACAGGATGACTCCTTGCAAAACTATGAGGAAGAGGTGGCCATAATACTAGAAGACATGGGGGTATTTGGTGAAGGAAAGCAGCAATTTGAGAATTCTTAAGGGAAAATTTGTGCCGCCAACCAGTCTGCCCCTGATGGTAGTCCTGATCATGATCAAACTCTATCATCTATTGATAATTTGGAAGAACAAAGGGAACCAGTGCCTTCTTTGGAAAAACCCCTTGAAGCAGAAGTGAATGTAGAAGAAACCATTAAAGAAGGAAATCAAGCAGCAGTTACTGGTCCACTGGACCCCCCAGCTAAAGAAAACCCTAAAGATGAAACCCTGGGAGGTGAAAATCAACTAGGAAATGCTAGTTTTATGAATTCCCCTGAGGATGAGGCCCACCTAGAAGAAATCCCCGAAACTGAGAATTTCTTAGGAAACACCATTCCATTGGGGTCTCTTGAGCGAGAAATTCATTACAAAAGAGACATGGGAGAAATTCATGATGAAAGAGCGAGATTGCAGATCATAGGAGGACTAAAAGACATCAGCTGAGTGGAGCAATAGCAGAAGAAAAAAATTGTCCCGTGGTGACAGAAGTTGTTTTTAGCAACGCAGAAGCCAAGAAGTCTGATGCAGAGCTAGCTAGAGCCATGCAGAAGAATATGGGAGCTGTGCAGAGCCTCAGAGAGGCCAGCGTTGTTGATGCAGAGGGCCAGAGGGCTGATGCAGACCGATCTGGGGTGACGCAAAGCCAGTGTGAGGCAGAAAGGGGTTGACACAGTTCACAGAAAGGCAATTGTTGGAGTCTAGAAGGTTGTAGAAATATTTTAGAGTGGAGTTGGTGAGATGTTGTAGCGAGAATAGTACCTAACAAAGCAGGGCCAAAGGAGTTGTTATCAAGGGTTTCTAGCTGAGGAACCTGGATTAGCAGTGCAGTTGCACAAGACGATCAGAGTAGGGGGCATCTCAACAAGCGGCAGAAGGATTTCCAGGAGGGAATTCAGGACTCAGAGGGAATCCAAAAGAGAACTTCTAGATGGGAAGTAGAGACTCAGAGGAGTCGAATAGAGAACTTCCAGGAGGGAAGTAGATGCGTGTCATTGGCACTACACGGGGTAAGAGACCAGGATAGACTAGACGGACCATCAAACTTCATAGTTTGGAAAGCTACAACAGTGTGAGAGGCACAGGAGTGTTGCACCAGTGCAGAAAGGAATAGAGAGGTGTGCAACAATGTGAGATGCAGGGAGTTGTTACAGCAGTGCAGAGGTTAGAGAGGGATAACTTGTGAGCAGGAGAGGGAGCTTCAGCATCAGAGGGTGTTTCTAGCCCAATAGGGAGGTTAGTTGGTAGATTATTTACTTACTTATGAGTAACTAAGTTGCAATGTAACAGTGGGCAACACGATGAAACATGATGAGAGGAGGTGCAATGTGGATGCAGTGCTGGGAGAAAGGACCAACAACAACACGGACGCAGAGGGAGCCTTCATACAGATGCAGCAGTGGCAGTGGCAAAACCATGGGCGGCAGTATAGGAGGCAGCAATGTAGAGGATGTTGGGCAGAAAGGCCTAGCATCAGCACAGGCACCGATGCTGGATGATCAGAGGAATACTCAGTGAGGAGTATTGCTAGAGCACAGTCTTCGCTAAGAGGGAGTGTTGATTTGGGGTAGCATCGGATGTTCTCCAGCCATGAAATTTGGTGGAGAGGTTGGGGTTTGGGCAGATTCTAAACAGATCAGGAGATATTAAAATAATTAATATTTTAAATCAATTCCCTAAGTCTAAACTTAGGAAAAATAAAATATTAATGTGTATTAATATGAATCTATGTTAAAATGGTCCAAACGATATGGATCAAGCCAGATCTAATCTTAGTTATTGATTAGGGACTTAATCTCGATCATTGAGATGTCAACATGAAAAGTATAAGAGGAGGCTTGAGGACCACTTGGAGAGGACACTAGAGTGATCAGTCATTCTATTCTCTAGAGCGAGGTTTGCTAGAGAAATAGAATCAGTGATCAGGAGAGCAGTTGAGGGGCATTGAGTACAGAGAAATAGAGAAGGCAGAGATTGTGTGAGGAGAGTAGCATAGCATCCAAGGAAAGTGATGCAAATCCAACAAGGGCTCACCCAGGGTGACGTAGAGGGAGCCATGTGCTACGCAGAGCACCAGAGAAGCAGCGTCTTTGACTCAGAGGCCTAGAAAGCTGAGACAGGGCCTCTTGGGGCTGACACAGACCAAGAAAGGCTAACGCAGGGCCAACGTGAGACAGAGAGGGGTTGAAGCAATCTAGATTGGGAAGATGTTGGGGTTGCAAGAGCACTTTTGTGCTGAGGAGCTGCTAGAAGGGTTTTCCAGGGTTTCAGCCAAGAGATTTCTCTCAAACTATGAGGTATAGCTGCTAAGGAAATTCTCTATTAAGTAGGCTAGTTTTGGAACCCAGATTGTACTCTGATATTGCTTAATAAGGAAAACCCTCAAACAGTTGCACCGGTTTTCCCACATTGGATTTTTCTAGGAAAACTCATCCAAAAATAATGGTGTCATGTGGTGTGTTTGTTCTTGTTTCTTTTAGTTGCTAATCTGTAATATGTTGAGCATGCACTAGTGTTTATTTTCAGTATTTACTTTGTAAATAACTTGTTAAAGGAAAATTAACAAGTAAATACTTAAAATAAACACCATTGCATGCTCAACATATTACAGATCAGCAACTAAAAGAAACAAGAACAAACACACCACATGACACCATTACTTTTGGACCAGTGTCGTCAGAAAAACCCAATGTGGGAAAACTGGTGTAGCTATCCGAGGGTTTTTCTTATTAAGGAATATCAAAGTATAATCTGGGTACAGAAACTGGCCTACCTAACAGAGAATTTCCTTGGCAGCTATACCTCACAATTTGAGAGAAATCTCCTGGCTGAAACCCTGGAAACCCTTCCGGTAGCTCCTCAGCACAAAACTGCTCCTGCATCCCCAACGTTTGCCCAATCTGGACTGCGTCAGCCCCTCTTTGTCTCATGCTAGCCTTGAATCAACCCCAGTAGGCCCTGCATCAGCTTTTTGGTCCTCTGCATTAGACACGCTGGGCTCTCTAGTGCTCTGCGCAACACTTGGCTACCTCTACATGGCCTTGCGTGAGCCCTTGTTGGCTCTGCATCACTCTCCTTAGTTGCTGCGTTGCTCTTTCAGTATAATATTTGCCTTCTCTATTTCTCTGTACTTAATGCCCCTCATGTTCTCTCCCAATCACTGATTTCATCTCTCGTAGCAAACCTTGCTCTAGAGAATAGAATGACTGATCACTCTAGTGTCCTCTCCATGTGACCCTCAAGCCTCCTCTTATACCTTTCCTGTTGACTTCTCAACGGCTGAGATTAAGTCCCTAATCAATGACTAAGATTAGGTCTAGTTTGATCCATGTCTTTTGGACCATTCTAACATAGATTCATATTAATACACATTAATATTTTATTTGCCCTATGTTTAGACTTAGGGACTCCATTAAAAATATTAGTTATTTTAATATCTCTTGATCTGTTTAGAATATGACAAAACCCTTTATGGATATTGTAGATCTCATGTGCCCCAACCTCTCCACCAAATTTTGTGGTTGGATCACATCCGATGCTACCCCAAACCAACACTCCCTCTTAGCGAGGACTATGCTCTAGCAATACTCCTCACTGAGTATTCCTCTGATCATAGACATCAGTACCTATGCTGATGCTAGGCCTTCTTGCCCAACATCCTCTACACTGCTGCCTCCTATACTACTGCCCATGGTTCTTCCACTACCACTGCTGCATCTGTACGACAACTCCCTCTACATCTGTGTTGTTGCTGGTCCTTTCTCCCAACACTGCATCCATATTGCACCTCCTCTCATCATGTTGCATCGTGTTGCCCACTACTGCACTGTAACTCAGTTATTGAGAAGTAAGTAGCTAATCTCTCAACTAACCTCCATGTTGGGCTAGAAACACCCTCTGATGCTGAAGCTCCCTCTACCACTAACAAGTTCTCCCTCTCTAACCTCTGCGCTACTGCAACAACTCCCTGCATATCACATCGTTGCACACCTCTTTGTTCCTTCCTGCACTGATGCATCACTCCTGTGCCTCTCGCACTGTTGCAGCCTGCTAGTTCTATGTTGTCTTGGGACTACTACACTGTAGCACTCTCTGCCACTTCATCCGCATTCGTTTATACCAACATCCACCAATCCTGCTACTCTCACTTCGGGGCTCTTGTAGCAAGGTCTAATCCAAGAGGTTGGTACCTCAAGGATCCTACCCCTCATCGCCTATAGTCCATCTTACTATAGCTCGATGTCTCCCCACTTCCACTCAAGTGGTGCATGTGCACTCATGGCACAATCATCATTTGTCAAAACTTCCTTCTCTACCTGTGCTGGCGCTGCCTTAGTCTCGGAAGACTCTCCCTTACTCTTCTTCCTTGGGCACTAGGATGCATAATGACCCATCTCCCCATAGTGGAAGCACTTGATCTTGGAGAGATCTTTCTTCTTCCACTTCTCCTGCTTTCCCTCAGATGCTAGGGCCACATCCTCCTCCTCTTGCTTGACCTTGATCCGTTTGTTGTTGCTACCTGTCCTCAACTATCGTCTGATCTCTTCCTAGTGAAGAGCTACCCACATCTCGTCCCAAGGTGGGAGAGTCCCTCTACCAAGGATACTCTAGACAAACACTTCCCAATCTTCTAAGACAACATTCAAGGTTGTCCTCACCATAAGCTCTTGATAAGGTGTCGCTCCTATAGCAGTCAACTGGTCTCTGATCTCATTCAATCCTCTAAGGAAGGTGTCTATCGATTGACGCTTATTCATCTTATATGACCTCATCTGGTTCTTGAGAAGCATTCTTCTCTGCATATAAGTATGTTGGTATAGGTTCTTGAGAGCCTCCCACATCTCAACTGTCATTTCCTTCTCGACTATATGTGGTACCACATGATTCTTGACCCCATCAAGGATAATGCACTTGGCCCTCGTCATCACCTCTTTGTACTTGTCATTATCATTGGGTTCAACTGGGATAGCTATAACCTTCAAGGTGAAGTACTTGACATGATTCATGTCAAGCATTGATAAGATTTTGTCCTTCTAGACTGCGAAGTTTGATGCTTTATCCAGCCTAACCTGGTCTCTTACCTCGTGTAGTGCCATGACACTCCTCTACTTCCCTCTTGGAAGTTCTTTGTTCGACTCCCCCGAGTCTCTACTTCCCATCTGGAAGTTCTCTTCTGGACTCCCTCTGAGTCCTAATTTCCCTCTTGGAAATCCTTCTACCACTTGTCGAGATTCCCCCTACTCTGATCGTCTTGTGCAATTGCACTGCTAATCTAGGTTCCTTGGCTAGAAACCCTCAATAGCAACTCCTCTGGCCCTGCTCTGTCAGGTATTGTTCTGAATACAGTACCTCACCAGCTCCACTCTGCAATATTTCTGTAGCCTTCTAGACTCCAACAACTACCTTTCTGTGAACTGTGTTAGCCCCTTTCTACCTCACACTGGTTTTGCGTTAGCCCAGATGGGTCTGTGTCAGCCCTCTGGCCCTCTTCGTCAACAACGCTGGCCTCTCTGAGGCTCTCTGCAGCTCCCAGCTTCTTCTGTGTGGCTCTGGCTAGCTCTGCATCACACTTCTTATCTTCTGCATTGCTAGAATAGCTTCTTGTCACCTCGGGACAACTGTTTTCTTCTGCTATTGCTCCGCTCATATGATTTCTTTTAGTCCTCCTGTGATCTGCAATCTTGCTCTTTTGTCATGAATTTCTCCCATGTCTCTTTCGTCATGAATTTCTCACTCAGACTGGGCTTGTCACTCTAATCCCCACCCTCTTTGTTCTAGGTGTCTCGCCACAACAAGCTACCAGGGGTAGCCCCTATGAAACGTGAAGATTGAAGGCATGTTGGAAATCAACAAGTCTGGGAGACACAACTTAATGGCTTAGCAATTTGGTTGAATTAGAAAGTTAAATGATTGGATTTGATTATTGTGAAAGACCAGTGCCTTAAATGGAGGCAATTACTTTCTTAAAACAAATTATTTATCAAGATATCAGATGAACAATTGTTTCTTAAAGGATGCTTCAATATCCTAAACGAGATGCAAATCCTATAATGTAGGTGAGATGCAGAATCTTGGTTTATTTTAAGTTTTATGCCTATTTTAAGTGTATCCTTCCTCTCAATTGTTTTGAAACTAGTCTCTAGAATAGGTTGCGAGAGAGAAGCCAAGGGGAAGCAAGCTAAGGCTTGATTAACAATACTTCCTATTAGGTTCTAACTGCATGATGCCTTTGGCGCTATAGAGATTGTGGCTCTAACGATTGCAAGGTCACTATGTTAACCACTAAATAAGTGTTAAAATCTTCAAGCTAGATGAGAAAAGTGGGCCTATATATCTATCGACCAGCTTATGCTTGGAAGTAAATTAATTAATGTACATGCTAATCCTAACATGCAAGTGCAAAATTTGAGTGCTTTTAAGGTGAGATTATTGAAAAAAATAAGTACTTGATTATAATGATTTTCAATTATGAGAAATAAGTTACTTAAACAATAAATGAATGACAATATCAACCACAAGAGAAAGTGCTGAAACTAAACGGTACCAGGAAGTGTTTCCAGTAATATCAATAGACAATTAGTTCAAGAGATAAACAAGAAAAGATCAATGCTACTTAAGATAATTAGTAAGTTTAAATATTGCAATTAACAATATGCCAATGAGATATACAATAGAGAAAACTTGTCACAATTATGATTAGAATATAATCCACAAGAGATATCAAGTTTAACAATGAGCAATGAGACCACTTATCCAATGACAATAATGGCAATGAGAAATTAAGAGTATTAATCCATAATGTCACTGAGAGAAAATCTCATCAACAATTACCATTCCAATTAGAGCACTTATGTGTCAAAATTGAGCCCAAATCACTTCAACCATGAATGATTGTGAATTGTAAAAATTCCTTAACCAATTTTAGAGACTTATATGTTATTTATTACTGCTACAACCTTGACTTTAGAGGTCTGTAATTTTATTCATCAGTCAAGAAATTATGCAAGAAGCCAAAGATAACTAGAAAATCAATGTATTCAAGTTCTGATGACACTTACTTGATTATAAGAATGCTTAAACATTATAGATCATATTTTAGTGTTCATATCAAACCTCATAAAAACATATATCAGATTTGAAACAACTCAGAAAATTAGTGTTTCAGTCCATCAAGGCGCCAAATTATCAATGCCTGAGAGGCTCCAATGATTAGCTAATAAAGTTGACTGATTAGTAAATAACTTTTACTCAATATTAATGAATTTATTAATGTTATATGAATACAAAAAATGGTTGTAACAAAACAAAGAAAATGAGAAGGGGAAAAGAGGCAAACCAAGAGGCCTAGAGGCCTAGTTGATGGCTAGTTTTACCTCCAATGAGCTTGGGTACCTACAAACACCAAATTAGCTCTCATATTGCTACAAAACAACAACGTTAGCCCATTCAACTAATATCAAAATCAAATATGATTGAATACAATGCTAGGGCAAGGGTTATAAGGCTAGAAAACCTTAAGGTTAGGGCTAGAAATGACAAATGATGGGATACAAGGGAAAACAAGAGAAAGGAAGGCTTGGAAAGGGTCACGAATAAGGGAGATAAGCCCTCAAGGGCTGACATCAAACCTAAAAAGGCCTATGCTAGGGGTGAAAGAGCCCTATAAGGGTTAGCGACCAAGTGAACAACCCTTAAAAGGTTGCAGCTAGATGAAAAAGGGAGGTCGAGAGGGAGGAGATCCTCTTGAAGGCCACAACAAGGGGAAATGAGGAGAGCCAAGGCCCCTTGAGGGCTAGATGACTCCCCTAGAGGGGTTCTAGGGGCCTTAAGAGGCCATGACGAGCCTTGAAAGGGCTGCAACCATGAGAAAAAAGATGGTTAAGGGCCCTAGGAGGCCACCAATTCTCACGACTAGGCCTTGAGGCCTTAAAAAAAATTCCAAACCCTACAAATGCCAAAATTCACCAAAAATCATTGCAGAAAATGATAGCTGACTTCTTCAGGCTTGACTTTGAGCTTGAAGGCTAGCTATTGCCTTTCTAGGCCTAGATCTAACCGAAAACCACAACGAAATTCTCTTGATCAACTTGAAGTTTACTTGCACAATTGGATCAAAGAATTGTAAAACCCCAAATATATATACAAAATATAAAACCCCAAAAAAATAATAAAACCCCAAGTGTTTCAAAACAAATAGGTTAGAAATTATTTACAAATTATTTACGAATATATAAAATTTACAAAATTAAAAATAAAATAAAATGGATAAATAACAATGGATGAACGTATTTCGAAGAAAAAAATAATATTGGTTGAAACCCTTATGCAAAATCAAATATCATAAAGAAATATCAAAGCCCAAACACAGTCGGCTCTTCCCCACAATATGTGAACTTGGAGCCCAAGAGCTTGCATACCTATAAATCTCTATAATATTCTCAAGAAAATTGTTATAACATATGGTGAATCAGATCATCTAAAATAGCTTGTACCAATAGAATGTTCTTATCATCGACAAATGAAATAACAATTATTAGCAATGTGTAGCACAATATATGATCACACATAGCTAACACATACCATAGATCACTGAAAGAAAAAAAACCATGAATTAAATCCCAAAGTCTTTCTATTATGATATAAAATGTTCCCAATCGAGCAACATCTCAATAATAGCATTCAAGAATTACATCATCCAAAGATATTCAATAGAAGCAAAATGATTTCTTTATATAGAGAAACTCCTCTAAGTGGAAAATAAAGGCTAATTGGCTTGATCCTCGTCAAAATAATCTTGACCATTGAAAATAGCTTCATCATCTTTCAATCCCCACTGTCCAATTTTTAATTTTGAAGAAATTTTTTTTCTTAAAACCCACTTTTAATTAATCCAAAAATTAATATTTTGGAATAAATTCCTCAAAAGATTGATTTTGATTTAACCACCAAGGTCCAAGGGTTCAAATTTTCTTAAAATATCCACTTTTCCCTTGGTGGGAGACCTCCAAAAATTGATTTTCCTTTGACCCACGAATATTTTATTATTTTCCACTTGGAAATAAATTAATTTCTCTATAATTATTTTTTTTGACTCAGAATTGATTAATTTCCTAGCTTAGGATTTTTATTTGATTTAGCTAGAAAAATTAATAAGTTGACATTAGAGGGGATTAATTATTTTTCGACACTCAAATATTTTAGCCATAGTGTCTAAATATGAGGGACCATGCACTAAAATATTTTTTACCTCAAAATATTACAATATCAACCTTTGAAAGAGGAAAACACACTTAGACTCACACCCTCAATAATTTACCCAATTCTATGACTCAATATGATCTAGTATAGACCATGTGGTTTGTAATAAAATGATTTATCCAAATGTCCTTGAATTATTCCCAAACACACTTTTACAAAGACTTGATATAACATTAGGATTCACCTAAGACCTTGTCAAGAGATTCCACCCTAGCTTTGGGATATAAGTTGGAAGAAAAACTTTGTTGATTATCCATGTTTAGAAACATACATAATTTGGTGAGATTAAGAAACGTCCTAGGATGAAATATGTTTCCAACATCAGAGGGTTACCTAGGTGTTTTTATTTAATTAAACAGTCATATTAACATTATTTACAATACAACTTGCATAAATTTGATTTGCAATGATAAAACTATGTTAGTTGATGGCTTTGAACTTTAAAAGAAAAATCATATCTTTGCATTCTGCTTCCTTGGATTGTTACAAAGTGTGGTCAACATTTGGCTCTACTTGGGGACACATTGCTTCGTTGAAGGAATGTGAGAATCCAAAATCTTGTACCTAAGAAAATAGAAGTCCATCAATTATATATCCATTCAAAATCCAAATCACCATGTATATATAGAACATCTTTTGGAATAGAAAAATCTACTCTTAACATATAAGTGTAAATACATAAAAATATAAATGCATGAAAAAAACCTAACTAATGACACAAATAAAATTCTAACTAAGAGTGTAGGGTTAGAAATAAAATACAAAGGATGCCCTATGGTATCAAATGTCATCCATGTGGCACAATCTGGAACACCTATTTGCATACAGGAAATTTGTTGTTTATTATATGTCCCCTATTGAATTCCGACCCTTTTTGGTTGATGTAGACTTTCATCATTGTATTGCACATCATTATCAAATTCAAGCCATCCTCTTTTCTTGCTCGGAAGATGAGATGAAGAAAAATGATATATAGGTTGGAATAATTTGCTCACAAATGCATTAAGTTTTGAAGGATGACCCTGTGGTTCAATTTCCTGATCACTGTCTGGCTTCTTCAGATTTTCAACATGATACCTTCTTTCACCTTCTACGTATAATCTAACCATACAACCTGTTGTTATGGGAATAGTAGTGTACGATAGATCCAACTAAATGCATCTACCTAAGTCAGATGCAAACTTTCTTAATAGAAGCATTCCCCATACATCTAGCATATCAATGATTGTTATATCCATGGTGATAATTTTATAAGGATAATTTGCCAAGGAAACTTGTAAGTCGTTAACTTCACCAAGGACTTAAATTTTCTTTGAATCCATAGAGAAAATGTTGTGATAAGGCCTTGAGATTCTCAAATTTAGTTGTTCCATAACCTTCTTAGTCATGACATTGGTTGAAGCCCCGGAATCCAACATACAATTGTGAAGCAGGTGATCATTAGCTTCTAAATTAAGAAAGAAAGGTTGATGGTCTTCATTAGTCATGTAATAATTTAGATCCTGTATCAATCTTATCCTATTAAGCCATGCCTAGATCTTTGATGAATGTTTCTCTTTGAGAAGGAACCTTTAGAAGTTCTAACATTGGGACATAAATCTTAACATTGTTTATCCATGAGGCCCAATCAATTTTCAATCCTGATTGATATCTTTTAGATGCAACTTGTTTATTACGATTCTAATCCTTGTCCTTCTTTTGATAAGTATAACATTTTCTTCTAGAAATTTCCAGAATTTGTTCCTAAGACGAAGTTTCACCATACATCTATGTGATAGGATCTTTCTCATCATTGAAGTTGTTGATGGTGAAACATGAAGAGATCATGTTTGCACAATGACCTTCCTTTCAAGAAATTTGACTTACATTATTTATTTTTTTGTTGCTTCCCTCGTCTAGGAGTTTTCTAGCAATGGCACATGCACTTTCTTCATTAAAAAAATCACAAGGACTGCAAAACAGAATAGGCTAATCATGTGAGATTAAATTCTTACAAAATAGGAGAAAGATTAAATGCTTACTATAATGTAATTTGTTTAACTGAGCCCTTAGAGCCTTTTCAGGATCGGGAGCGGGGTTAACCATGCTACTCACATTTATTCTATTATAAACTCTTGTGAATGGATGAATAAGTGGAGCTGCCACCCAAATAGGAAACTAACCCAAACGTCTAAGTGTTAAGGGTGCAGATTGAAAATCTGATCAATGTGATGGGAAGATTAATGAAAATATGAAGGATGAGAATGATGAAAAGATGAAGAGATGGAAAGAATGTTGAAACACTAGGAACAAGAAACTTATCCCTTGCAATGGCGCCAGAAAATGTGTCGCTTGACGGGTAAAGAAGATGATAAGATACAAAGAAAAAATGAGAATGAGAAGGTTCTAAAAGAAGAGATGTCGTGAGAACCAAGGGAAAACAAAATTATCCCCAATAACGATGCCATAAAATGTTGTCTCTCAAATTGTACAAGTGATATGCCACAATGCTGAGGAGGGGGTTGTCACTCTGATCCCCTTCCTCTCCATTCTAGTTGTCTCTCTAAAATAATCTATGGGGGGTATTCCCTATGAAATGTGAAGATGGGAGGCTTATTGGAAACCAACAAGTCTGGGAGACAAAACTAAATGGCCTAACGACTTGGTTGAATTAGCAAGTTAAATGATTGAATTATATTATTGTGAAAGACCAGTGCCTTAAATGGAGTCAATTACTTGCTTAAAACAAATTATTTATCAAGTTTCAAGATGAAAAGTTGTTTCCTAAATAATGTGTCACTATCCTAAATGAGTTGCAAATCCTATAATCTAAGTGAGATGTAGAATATTGGTTTATTTTAAATTATATGCCAATTTTAAGTGTATCCTTCCTCTTAATTATTTTGAATCTAGTCTCTAGAGTAGGTTGCGAGAGAGAATCCAAGGGGAAGCAAGATAAGGCTTGATTAAAAATACCTCCCCTTAGGTTCTAACCACTTGATGACTCTGGTGATACAGAGACTGTGGCTTTGATGACTGCAATGTCACTGTGTTAACCATTAAAGAGGTGCTAAACTCCTCAAGATAGATGAGAAAGGTGGGCCTATATATCTATTGGCCAATCTTATGCTTAGAAGTAAATTAATTAATGCAAGAGGTTAATCCTAAGATGCAACTGAAAATGTGAGTGCTCTTAAGGTGATATTACTAAAAACTTTTAAGTAGTTGATTGCAATGATTTTCAATTATGAACAATAAGGTACTTCAACAATAAATGAATGACAATCTCAACAACAAGAGGAAGTGCTCAAATGTTAAAATTGGAAACTAGGGAAAAATTCCACTTTGGACAACTCATTGGATGGAGATGATGATTACATTGAATTCCTCTTTTCGAGAGGACCAAAATTGATCTAAAGATCATCTAATTTGGATAATCATAAGTGTGTTTTTGAATTTATGCCCACACATGTGTAAATTGTCAAGGTCGATTACATCATCATGTAGGCTCATGAAGCCCAAGAGACATGTTACTCCACCCTCAACAACTTGTATAAATACAAGTGACCTCTCACCTCATTTGACATCATTATCACTCACATTTTTCTCTCTCCTCTCATTGATTCATACAACTATTGGGTAGATCTTCTCTCTCACACGTGTGGCAAGGAGGACGAATTTTCTGGGCAAATTGCAGGGCTAAATTTCATGATTGTTGTAGGATTTTGACTAGCGTTGACTTTGACTTTCCAAGCATATTTTGACTTTTGTTTTTTGGGTAGATTTCTATTTGGCTAGGTCATATACCTTGGCACAAAAATCGAGGCATTATGGGCACTTTGACTACAGTTGAAATTTGCAGGTTACCATTGACTTTAGGGCAAAAATTTGACCAATTTTGACCATTGACTTTGGGATTGTTTTGGGCTGATTGTGACCTCCTGTTTAAGCCAAGTTTGATTGGGTTTGATCGAGCTTCAAAGAAGACATTTTTCTATTATTTTACTAGTATTGAATTTTTGGTTAGGACTGAATTTGACTATATATTTGATAGGGTTGTTTTGACTTTGATTTGGCAAGTCAACTTTGACTTTTTGTACTCTTTGTCTGCTAAACATTTGTTATAATAATAATAAGAATTGATCAAATGGTTTTCCCCACATTAGGGTTTTTCCCTAGCATATGCCAAATTTGGTGTTCTCTTGTCTTTTGCATTTTGTTTCATGTTCTATCTACTCTTACTGTCAATGTGATTTCTATTAGAAACTAAATTGGAAAATGTGCTGCTAAAATACATTGAGTTAATTATGCTAAGCATAGAACATACCATTGTTAACAAAATTTAACATGGTATCAAAGCTCAGGTGAAGAAAAATCCCAAGCAAGAGAAAGAAAAGAAATCACTAAGAGAGATGTGTTGGACAAGACTGTTGTCTAATGGTTACTACATCTTACTTCAAATATGAGGATAAGCTCAAGGGAAAATATGACTATCATGCATGGAAGATGACTTTGGACTTGAATTTGGAAGAGTATTATGCCATGGCTATGTGAAGGGAAGAGTGGTGGAGCCTCTTTCAAATTCCCTTATTGATGCAAAAATGAAATATAAGAAAGGTGAGGTCAAAGCTATGAGAATTATCATAGACTCCATTCAAAACATTTGGTTGCTTATATTTCTGATTTGGGAACATCTAAGGAGATGTATGATAAGCTAGTTGGGATGTTCAAATTGAACAATGCAAATCAAATATTCTTTCTCAAGAATAAGTTGAAGGACATCAAGATGGATAAAGGGGAGTCTATCCAATCCTACTTCATGAGGATCACACAAATCAAGAATGACCTTCTATCTATTAGAGAATTTGTTGATATAGAGCTCAATATCATTGCACTTGTAGGTATTCCAAGATCATGGAATGTGTTTAACACCACCATTCTTAACAATGACAGGGTACCTAGTTTCGATGAATTATTGGTTGGATGCAATCAAGAGGAGATGACGATGATGGAGAGAAACAAGCCTTCAAATGGAAATGAGCCTACTGCTTTCTCCACTCATGCTAAGAAAAAACATAATGTTAGTCCAAGGAGACATGGTCAATAATTCAAGAAAGGAAGGAAAGAAGGAAGAAAAGTAAGGTGTTACAATTATAATAGGTTTGGCCACTATGCTAGAGATTGTCCTCACAATAAGAATTCTCCCAGGGATGACGACAACAACAACAACAATTTCAAAGGTAGTGACAATAAAAGGAACAACAAGTTCAACAATAAAGGAAAGAGGAATGATCCCACTTCTCGATGTGGAAATGAGTGACCTCCTGAGAGGACAATAAATTCTAGGTATGAGGAAAGTAATGTTGTAGAAAAACAAAATTAGTTTTATCTTATTTCCGCTCTATCTACTGCCTCTCCTCTGGATACCTTGGATCATTGGTTGATTGATAATGGAGCCTCAAGGCGCTTCACTGGGTACAAGGAAGCCCTCTCAAATTTGGTTGAAAATAAGACTAATTTGGAAATCATACTTGGATGCAATCCCACTTACCCCATGAAAGGGATAGGTATTGTCACTTTTCACTTGAATGAAGGTCAAAACATTCATCTACAATAAGTATTGTATGTACTCGATTTGAACAAGAACCTGGTGTCTATTTCCGTGATGAAATATAAAGGCTTCAAGGTTGTGGAGTACCAAAGAAGGTATGTTTTGATGGTTATTTTAGTATCTTTTCATTAGGACTTATAAGCCTTTTTGCATCATAAACTTAGAAAATGATAAAGAATTATAACAAAACATGTGAGATTAATATGCAAAACAAAGAACACTAACAATTGTCATTTCCATGTGCAGGAGGGAGGAAAAACGAAAAGTGGCCGTTCTAAAGGAAAAGACAAAGATGGGTTAACTGTTGTCCCTTTGACGGGAGACCGCATGCAAACCAGATCAAAACGGATCAGCCCGGGAAAAGAAGTGGAGATATTAGCTTGGCACAGAAAAGAGAAGAAATGACTCAGGATTAACGGTTCTACGAATCCCTCAGGATCCTTGATCCTGAGGGATCATTGTTTTATCTATTTCTGCATATAGATATCTCCGTCATCACCCTTACATAAGGGGCAGCATTGTTAGCTAAAGGGGGGATGCTTTTATGTAATTTATTTTAAAAGATCAAGACTTTGATCATTATGTCATGTTAAGACTTGCTCTACTGTAATTTTACTTAATGCATTAATACAGACTTGGTTACTCTTTTATATTTGGGCCTGGAATAACTTCAAGCGGTGCACCCCTGGAGGCTAAGGGCCCGACCCTGGAGGACACTTTCTCTTGTACCATTACGCGTGGTTTCTATGTGGTTTGCTTATCAACGTGATCTAGTAATCTGACGTGTTTTATAAAGTTTATGTCACATGCTCTGTCGTGTTTAATCCATTAATGTTTCTGAAAACAAAAATGTTGTATTGACACTGCATCATATTAATGTTCCTTTAGGTGTTGATATAATACGATTAGTTTCTACACGATATTGTTGTTCCATTACAGAGTTTTTGTGTTATGTGATTGTGCCTTAACATTATAGAATTCATCTTGGAAGCTCTGTTCTATGTGACTATTGGATTCTTGAATACTGTTGTTCTATCTTCAGATGCAATCTTATTCTTCTAATCAAAGTGACAGCTGAATCATATTACTATTTGAGCATGTTGTGTTTATAGGGTTTTCAGTGTTGTTCGATCATGTATCCGTAGGCAGTGCTGTTCCATTTGTTTGTACATCTTTAAGAGTGAAGGATTGATGTTTGGTTATGACTAATGCAAGTGATTTGATAGATTTACGGCTTGTTAGACTTAGTTACTGCTCTATTCCTTGATTTTTGTTCCATTTCCGCATTGTTGTTCCATTTCAGACTTGTTGTTCCATTTTAGATTTTCCGTTCCATTTTAGAATTGTCGTTCTATTTCGAGGTTGTTGTTCCATTTCATTGCTGTTCGATTTCTTTGCCGTTCCATTTCTTGTTATTGGTGTGAAGAACAATCTCAGGCTGAAGTGAGCATCGACATCTGTTGTCTGGTTCCCAGACCCCCGATCTGTTCTCTGATTTCTTTTCCATCAGTTTCTAAAGGGATGGGTTATTGCTACCGAACCCTTGACTGATATATTGCTTAATATCTGAATGTGTGATTTAGTCTTTTGAAGTAGTTAAGTTGTAAGCATGCATCCATTTACTATTGTATTTTCAAACACTGTGCTATGATCATTACTCTGGAAAATGATAAGCCTTAGATTGAGACACTCTTTGAAATAGAAAAACGTTCCCAGATTGACATATTAATGTGAGGTAACTAGAGGTGAAAGAGACCCTTTTTATAGCTCCACATTTTGGCGCCATTGCCAGGGAAAGAGTGTAGCCATTTGTTCTTTTTCTCGGAGTAGTGTATGAACCTGCTAGGGAAGAATTTGGTTTTGAAAATGGAAGGTAAGAACCTACATGTGGAGCATGTAAAATCCCTGCTCCTTTGCCCGCTTTCCTAAAGATTTGTTGCTGTTTGTTTAAGTAGGATTTAGTAGTTAATTTGAGTGCATGACTAAGCAGAAAAAGCCAGAAAAAAATTCCAAACCTCTACCAAGGCCAGAAAAAGCTAAGGGGATGCTGACCCTTGGACAATCAACCTTCATAGAGGAAATCTATAAGAAAGCCAAATCTCAACCCTTAGTAGGACCCAGGAAAGTTATTTCTAAACAACCTACTAGCTCCCTTCAGGCCACAGGTTCACCATATGTAGCCTTTGCTGAGGTGCATAGTGAAACTGAAGAGCAGGACTTTCAAGAAATTGAAAATTCTACTCCAGAGCTATTGCAGGAAGGGAATTTCAGTAATCTTTGTGAAGGAGGAGGAGAGACAGGGGAAACCGAGGAACCGAGATCTCCTCTTAGGACAACTCAGCCATTGAACAACCCAGAAAAAGGAAGTGCTGCAAAAATCATTGTTGAAGGAACCCAATCTCCTCAGTCAATAGTCCCAGATAGAGGAAGTGCTATTAAAACTATTCCTGTCAAAGCCATTCCCTCTCAACCTAGGAACACCCTCCTAGATATCCCAGAAGGTTATTGGCATATATTTGACCCAATGGCTCAAAACCAGCCAAACACCCAAACCTCTACATTACAATACCCCATAGTGGTTTCTGCAGCAAATGCCCCCATGAAAGCAATCCCTCTTCAACATATCCCTGCATTCCACGGGCTTACATCAGAAGACCCGGATGCATTTTTATTTGAATTTGATGTACTTTGTAGGGGATATGATTACACCACTGACCCCTAGAAACTGAAACTGTTTCCCTCTACACTAAAAGGGGCTGCCTTAAGATGGTTTATGGGATTAGGTGGTGGGGTTATAAATAACTGGGAGCAAATGAAAGAATCTTTTCTAAAACAATATCAGGATTATTGCAGGTCTAAAGAACTGAAAGATGAAATATTCCAGATGATAGCTAGACCAAATGAAACATTAGAGGAGTATGTGGAACATTTCCAGTATAATCTACAAAGATCTCCCTATGCATCACTGCCTTTACCTGATAACATGTTGAAAACAACATTAATAAGGGGCATGAAGGAACAATGGATTGAAACATTAAACATCATGGGAAAAAGGGATATTTATCAAGAAAGTTTTGCTGACATTATTGATTTATGTATCAGGAGCTCGAGAGGCAGCACATGAGTAAAACCGGTAGAACATGATCGGTTTGTAAGAGATAATAAAATCTCTTCTGAAGGAGTAACGCGTGTGGAAATTGGAAATTTATTAGAAAATTTTAAAACTGATATACTAGGGACACTAACTACACAATTGGATATTTTGCAGGCCAAGCAAAAAAAAATGGAGGTAGAACAGAATTTGGCAATCTTCTGTCCCAGATGCAGGAAGAAGCATAGCCATAAGGAGTGTCCACTGGATGCAGTCCAAACATGTTCCATCTTTACAAAAGATCACTCTACAGAAAGTTGTCCCTCATTGTCGGGACTGAAAGTAGTATATAAGGAAGCAAAAGAAGAGCCAAAATCGGTGTATTTGCTCAACCAATGCCGTCAGTGGCAGCCGCGACAATCTGGTATGTTTCCAAACCCAACTTCTTCTTTTCAGTCTCCGCAGTATAATTCTCAACAGTATAATATATGGCAAAGTCAATTCCAGCCACCATTTCCAAACTGGTCACCACAGTCGTTTCCTTCCTCAAACCCGTGGCTGAATCAGCCAAGCCAATCTGGTTGGCCGAACCATATTTATACCCCACCATATTGGCAAAACAACCCATACCCACCACAATGGACTTCCCCTACTTCACAAAGCTCAGCTTGGCAGACAAACTGGCAGAGACCAATGCATCAGCCAGTAGGAACTATTCCTCTCCATCAACCTACACTGCCAACATTACAACAAAATCCCCAGTCTAATCTCAGACCGCAACTCCCAGCCCAACCCAACCCCAACCCAAATAACATACCGATCCAATCCCTCCAAATCATAGAAACACCAGAAGTAGGAGCCGATCTGAGGGAGTGTAATGATCTTCAATTAAGATTTGGGCGTTTTATTCAAACTAAGGGAGATAAGACAGTTCAGGTTGAAGATCAGTTACCCAGAGAAAATATGTCACATGAAGAGGATGTGAATAAACAACAAACTCATAATCAGGCAACCACATCCTCTCCCCCGTTCCCAGAACGATTAGTCATACCTTGATCTATACAACAACCTGATTTTGACATTCTGAGAGAATTACAAAATTTGTACATAAAAATTCCATTCCTCCAAGCCATTCAAGACATCCTGATATACGCAAAAACTATCAAATAATTGTGCATAAAGAGACCAAGGAGGAATATAACAAATAATCGAAGAGTCCAAGTAGTCGGCACTCTATCTGACTTATTATCAAGAAAAGAAACACCCATTAAATATGAAGATCCAGGAAACCCAATAGTAACTATCCAAATTTATGGTCAAACCCTGCCCAATGCCTTAGTTGATCTTGGAGCTGCAATCAATATCTTAACAACCATTGCTTGCCAAAAGCTAGGCATTACATCTGTAGAACCTACCTCTACTTTGTTAGAATTGGCTGATCGATCTATGGTTAGGCCAGAGGGCATACTACATGATGTCATGGTCTTGGTTGACTCCTGGGAATATCCAACCGATTTTCTGATAATAAATCCCAAAACCCGACTTGATGGACATCCATTGATTTTAGGAAAACCTTGGCTCACCACTGTTGATGCCTATATTGGCTGTCGGCAAGGAAATATGATCATAACCATGGGAACAGATATCAAGAACTTAGTTCTATACCCCCCAGCGCAACCAAGTGTCACAATAGTCAAAACTAATAGGCACCCTGTATCATATCTTACTGATAACATTAGATCTCCATTAACTATACAAGAAGCACTTGAGTTCAAAGACCAAACAGAAGATGATGCCATCAATAATTTCATTAGTCAAACTGAACTCACATCTTGCACACAATGGCATATGATAAAAGCAGCATTTGATAATGAGTTGGAAGAAGATCCTTTGAAAGATACACATGAGCATACAATCCCTGTCACCTCAGTTGCAAATAGTAAAATTGTGGAAATCAAACCAGGAAAAATCTTAAACATTAATTCCAACCTCACATCCGAACAAGAAACAAAGCTCATCCATGTGTTAAGGAAATATAAAGAAGCATTTGCATGGGACTACCCTCATATGAAAGGAATTGACCCCCAGTTATGTACACACCACATTTACATAGAAAAAGATGCAAGACTTGTTCGATAGCCTCAGAGAAGACTAAATCCTCATCTAAAAGATGTGGTAAAATCTAAACTCCAAAAACTTTTAGATGTTAATTTTATCTACCCTATCTCTGATAGTAAATGGGTCTCCTCGCTTGTGGTGGTACCAAAAAAGAATGGGAAATGGAGAATCTGTGTGGACTACAGGGAGCTAAATAAAGCAACACAAAAATACCACTTCCCTCTCCCATTCATCGACCAAGTATTAGACACTTTGGTAGGAAAGAAATTCTTTTCTTTCCTCGATGGATTCAGTGGGTACAATCAAATACAGATTGCCCCTGAAGACCAAGACAAAACTACTTTTACTTGTCCTTGGGGAACATTTTCCTACCGAGTTTTACCTTTTGGCTTATGCAATGCCCCTGCCACATTCCAAAGGGCTATCCTTAGCATTTTTGCAGACTTAATAAATGAAGGAATTGAAGTATATATGGATGACTTTACTCCATACGGAGATGGGTTTGATCTAGCGCTCGATACAGTAGAAAAAGTCCTACAACGCTGCATTACTACCAAGCTTTGTTTAAGCCATGAAAAATGTTATATGATGATGATGGAAGGACTTATTTTAGGACACTATATTTCAGCAGCTGGCATTCAGGTAGACCCAGCCAAAATCCAAATACTTCTGCTCATTCCTACTCCCACCACTCAAACAGAGGTACATAGCTTTCTTGAATTTTCTAGTTATTACAGAAGGTTTATAGAACATTATTCACGTATTGCTGCACCTTTGTATGCACTAACTGGTAACGTTGATTTTCTTTGGACAGAAAAATGTGAACGTGCTTTCAAGGATCTGAAAAAGCTGTATCCATAGCCCCGGTCCTTCGAGGACCAAATTGGGTTTTGCCATTCCAGATATCATCTGATGCCTCAGACACAGCCATTGGAGCGATCCTTGGGTAGGAAGAGGATAGAAAACCATACGCAATTTATTACATTAGCAAAAATTTATCCCCTGCTAAATTAAACTACACTATTACTGAAAAATAATTTCTAGCCATAATACATGCTGTCAATAAGTTCAGACATTACATTACTGGATATCCTGTTATCTTGTACACAGATCATTCTGCTATAAAATATTTAGCAAACAAGCCTATCACAAACGACAGAATAACTAGATGGCTGATTTTATTGCAGGAATTTGATATTACAATCAAGGATAGACCTGGAAAAGAAAATCTGGTAGCTGATTTCCTCTCAAGAATGCCAAAGCTAGTTGATGCAGCAACAGTTGAAGATCAATTTCCGGACGAGCATCTATTTATTGTGGCTGTTCAAACACCCTGGTATGCTGACGTTTCCAATGGAGTTGTCTATAATGCGACTTTTTGGAGATTCCGGTGACGGAATCTGGCGGAAGGAATGAGGTTAAATCTTGATTTTTAGCAGTTAAAATGGTTTTTTAACTGCATATTTGGATTCAGCGCCCTGAAAAACCCCTGGGAGCCATTGATTGTGCAGAAACTAGCTATCAAACACGGGATTCCAATAAATTGCTGCCGGATTTTGACCGGAAAAATCTGCCGGAAAGGCTTTCAAAAAGTCGCGTTATAGACTACTGCGTTTCCAATTACCTATCAGTAGGTAAGTTACCAAAGCATCTAACCCCTAATGAGCGAAAACAGATTGTTCAGCGAAGCACTAGATTTTCTTGGATTGGAGGCTATTTGTTTCACACAAGGGCAGACATGCATATCAGAAGATGTGTTCAAGAAGATGAAATCTTTGACATTTTGAAAGCCTGCCATGACCAACCATGTGGTGGACATTTCGCTGATCGCAGAACTGGGCATAAAGTACTACAAACAGGGTATTATTGGCCCACGATTTTCAAAGATGCAAAGAAGTTTTTCCAAGCCTGTGACAGTTGCCAGAGAGCGGGACGCCCTAATCAGTCTGATGAGATGCCTCTGAAACCATAGCTAGTTATCGAACCATTTGAGCGATGGGCTCTTGATTTCGTTGGACCAATCAACCCATCATCAAACCAAAAAAAATATATTTTGGTGGCAACAAAATATGTCACCAAGTGGGTTGAAGCAAAGGCATTGCCAAGAGCCACAGAGGACTCTGTCATACATTTCTTGTTCCATCTATTTGTATGTTATGGCCTTCCAAGAGAGATAATTACAGACGATGGACCATAGTTTGCTGGGAACAGAATAGCTGCAACACTCAACAACTATCATATCCAGCATAAAATCACTACTCCATACCACCCATAGGCAAATGGGCAAGTAGAAAGAAACAATAAAATAATAGAAACAATCCTAACGAAAAGTGTTGCATCACATAGACGTGATTGGGATGCCAGACTACCTGAAGCACTGTGGGCTTAAAGAACAACATGGAGGAGTACCACTGGTTACTCACCTTATCAGCTAGTGTTTGGAAAACAACCTATTTTCCCCATAGAATTTGAAATCCAAACATTACGGACAACACAAGAAGTTGGCTTAGACCTAACTGAGTCACAGATTAATCTTCTACGACAGATCAATGAGCTGGATGAAATTAGGCTCTCTGCACTTCAAAACATTGCTCTGATCCGGCAATAGAGAGCTAAATGGCATGATGCTCTCATTAAAAATAAAGACTTCCACAAAGGAGACTGGGCTTTTTTGTACGACTCGAGGTTTCAGGACTTCCCCGGGAAACTCCAGACTCGTTGGTTGGGACCATATGAAATCCAGAAGGTACATGATAATGGTACCCTTACTCTAATCACTATTGATGGTTCAGGATATGCCTTCAAGGCAAATGGCCACCGAGTTTGTCTCTATCGCAAACCACTCACTCAGGAGTCTTTCTGTCAACAGCTACGCCAAGATTCATATATGGAGATCTTGGGGGAGGAAGAGAAGTCTTCCTCACCTGTAATTCATTAAGGAATTTACAGTCTGTACATAATTTCTTGAGTTATTTTTGTATTATCTTTGAAACAACGTTTTGTTGTTACTGCTGTTCCTTTTCCAAAGGAACGACATTAGTGTGTTTTTGCTATTCCTTTTCCAAAGGAACAACATTTTTGATTTCTGTTGTTCCTTTTCCAAAGGAACGACATTAGTTTGTTTTTGTTGTTCCTTTTCCAAATGAACAACATCTTTTATTTCTGTTGTTCCTTTTCCAAAAAGAACGGCATTTGTGCGTTTTTGTTGTTCCTTTTCCAGAGGAACAACATTTTTGGATTTATGCTGTTCCTTTTCCAAAGGAACGACATTTGTGTATTTTTTGTTGTTCCTTTTCCAAAGGAACAACATTTGTGTGTTTTTGTTGTTCCTTTTTCAAAGGAACAACATTTTTGTGTTTCTGTTGTTCCTTTTCCAAAGGGACGACATTTTTGTGTTTCTGTTGTTCCTTTTCCAAAGGAACAATATTTTTGTGTTTTTGTTGTTCCTTTTCCAAAGGAACAACATTTTTGTGTTTTTGTTGTTCCTTTTCCAAAGGAACGGAATTTGTGTGTTCTTGCTGTTCCTTTTCCAAAGGAACAACATTTTTTTTTTTGCTGTTACTTTTCCAAAGAAACAACACTTTTGATTTATGCTGTTCCTTTTCCAAAGGAACAAAATTTGTATGTTTTTGCTGTCCCTTTTCCAAAGGAACAATTTTTTTTATCTTGGCTATTCCTTTTCCAAAGGAACGACATTTGCTTGTTTTGTTGTTCCTTTTCCAAAGGAACAATGTTTTTCATTACTGCTGTTCCTTTTTCAAAGGAACGACATTTTCTGGTTTTGTTGTTCCTTTTTTTAAAGGAACATCATTTTTTTTACGTCTGTTGTTCCTTTTCCAAAGGAACGACATTGGTGTGCTTTGCTGTTCCTTTTTCAAAGGAATAACGTTTGTGATTCTTGATGTTCCTTTTCCAAAGGAACCATACCTATGTGTGCTGCTGTCCCTTTTCCAAAGGAATAACATTTGTGAACTGTTGTAGTTCCTTTCCTCAAAAGGAACACCACTTGTATGCTTTTGCTCTCCCTGTGAAATAGCTTGTTCCTTTTGTTGTTCTAAATTGAGGATGCTTATTACTCATGTTCTTTCAAGTCTTTTTTAATACAACTATGCACTTATGTAATGGAAACAAAAACATAACATACTGAAATCAGTCAATCATAAATCTCTATCTTTATAAGAAATTGCCCTGAATTGGTGAGAGGACAGAAGGAAAGATATGCTTATTCATCATCTTTTGATGTCATTATTCTACTAATTCTGCTCTGATTGGTTATCTGTATCATGTTGGTCCCTTTTAACCCTCTTTGATTACTATTTAGGAATAAGAGAAAAGGATTTATATCTTCCTATTGGGATGTCAAGACTTCTTCCACCATTCCTACTCTTAAGGAGTGTTGAACCACCCTTTGTGTATAAATAGGGAAGGAACTTCATGAAAAACAAAGAAAAAAGAGCAAACATGACTTATAAATTGTCAAATGCAGGATAGGAAGTCTCATTAAGAGCTGTCCTACCATGATCATGAGGACGAAAGTGAAGTGGCATTCCCACTATGGCCACCACACTAGGGATATGGTCTAAAAGGTATATTAAACAAACAACCCTTGGAACAGGAGGTCTCATCATGAGCCGGCCTGCCCACTATTCGCTCCTTCCTCGTGAATGGCATTATGGCTAACTGGTCACCAAGCCAGCATAATGGCCTACATTTTGACATTACACAACGTTCACTAGCATACACAAAGGACTATGGTTCCATGGGTGAAATAAACAACTCTGCCAAGGTTATGGACACCTGTCAGTAGCAGATCACTAATAATGGTATTGAAGTCGCATTATTTACACCAATAGGTAAGGTATTAACACCCTTTTGTTTCTTATGCCGTGGTAATCATTTATATGTTATTGCCCCAACCATATAATGCATGACTATGTATTATCACCAATCATGACAGAACCATTGACAATGACCGCATGAGACTCTCTATTTAAAGCAAATGTCTTATCCCCAACCTTACATCATATCACCGCAGTCTCTTACGTATTAAAGTGATGCAACTCTACACCTCGATTTCAGTAATAGGCTGCTTTTTGTAAACATGGCATACTTCCATACGCTGTTCCTTAAAGACTTTGTTGCAGAGCGGGCGCTGCTCCTTTATTTGACGGCTGGGACAGCCTATCACATTGCGGGGGGGGGGGGAGGTTAACCTCGTCATTCCCTGGATTACGTGTTAGCTCACTATTTGGGAAGTTGTGTACTGGGATATAACATGGCTCAACGATATTATTTATTTTTATTTTTTTGTTTTTTTCTGCATGATTTGTTGTTCAAAGCCATTTCCACTGTATATGCTATAGCATTAGAGTTTGAACGAGTTTTACGTCCGTCAACTTCTCTGTGTTTCAAAAAACAACTGTCGTTCCTTTGAGAATTCACAGCGAAACCATGGGAGGAAGATCAATTCACAGAGAACCGCAAGTGTTAACTGTTTTGGCTGCTGCCTGGGAAATCCTGGCAAGAGCAGGATGGATGACCTATCTTAATCGACTGCAAGAGTCTAACGAAACAGTGGCGATTGAATTCTTACAGAACTTGCAAGAAGACTACTCCACAGTAATGGGAAGACGCATAGCAGTCACTGATGACATAATCGTAGAATTCTCGGGACTGCCAGCCACTGGACCAGTATGGACGTTAAAAAAGGAGAGGTTGCAGAAGATTATAGAATCTTCCAGGACGAGGGACAGAGCCTAACAATTCGAGGAAAAGGGGTTCTGCCAGCAGCACTAGGAGAGTAGTGGGCAGAATTAGCAAAGACCATCCAAAGCTATATCACCTGTGAGGGCAGCAAAGACATGGTAAGACCATGACATATTAAACTCTTAGCTGTTCTAAAACAAAAATACTCTGTAAATTTACCTGAATTGTTGAATTCATTACTTCATGATGTTGCACGGAGCATGAAAAAGGCACAACACATAGAGTCAGTTGTTAGTCATCATGGATTGATTCGGTTGATAGTCAACCATAGCCTCACCCAGCAGCAGAGCAGTTGGGAAGAGATAATTTCCATTGTAAGTGGGGGATTGGCCACAGCACCCCCAAAACGGAAATGTCACTAACACACCTGAACGACTAGAAAAACGAAAACAGGTCACTAGCACACCCGAGCGTCCAAAAAAACACAAGAAATCGGCAAAGCGGAAACATGTCACCAGCACACCCAAGCAACCAGAAAAGCGTAGGAAATTAGTTCGGCTAGCACGACTACGAGAGGGGATGGAGAAGCCCCAAGAAGGCACTAGCTAGCCGGTAGAAATAGAAGATGAGCAACCCCCACGGGCAGACAAAGAAACAGAAATACAGGAAGAAGAGGCAGAGCAATTTGCAAAAGCAGAAGAAAAAGAAGAAGAGGTAGAGCAATCTGCAGAAGAAGAAGAAGAAGAAGAGGCAGAGCAGTCTGCAGAATAAGAAGAAGAAGAAAAAGAGGGAGAAGATGAGCAATCTGAGGAGGAAGGAGACAAAGAAAAAGAAGTCGAGCAGTTCGAGCAGGAGGAGGAAATGGAACAGCAGGAAGGCAGCCCATTACATGACCCATTAGGGGAAGATGAATTGGCCAAAGTTTTGGCCAATATGGGCGAATATGGCCAACCTTCTAGTCCATCAGACCTCCATGCCGGAGAGAAACCCCAAGAGAAAAATGCACCCAAGGAATCACATGCAAAGGAGGCAGAAGTAGAAAATATGCCTGTTCATGATGAGAAGATGTCAGAAAATGCTGAGCAGGAACAACCCATTCCTAATCAGAAGGCACCAGAAGAAAGTCCAGAGGAAATAAGGGCAGAAAAATAAATAGCCCAAGAAATAACAGAGCCAATTAGGGTTCTTTCCCCGGAACAGCCAGTGCAGAACAAAGAAGAAACACCCTAGGAAGAAAATCAGGAAGCTAGCTGCAATCCAGACCACAGTAAACAGTCTGTTGTTCCTTCTGAAGAAATGGAAGAAATAAGGGAATTGCGAAAGGAACAACAGAGATTATTGAACATAATAGTCCAGCTCCACCAGCAGATTAGGGTTCTAAAGGCAAGGAAAAGAGTAAAAGGGACTTCAGGAAGGAAAAATCGAGCCACTCCAGCAAAACCCCTTAAGGGAAAAGGGCGGAGGACCAGAATCCATCCTGCTATTCAAACCCCCATCAAAAGCCAAGCTCCTGTTCCAAATGATGCTGAGAAATAGACTGTTGTTCCAATTGAAAAGGAACAACAATGGGCTGATGTTCGTGTCAAAATAGAAATGGATGATAAGGAAATTCAGACGGAGGCACCACTTTTGGGAGTAATAAGGGTTCTGAACTTGAAGCAGTGCAATAGGAAAGTTTAGGTAAAGCTCCCATCCTCCACTGTTGCATGGAAAAGGGATCCAAAAACAGTAACCCTCCAAAAGGGTTTGAAGCAAGCTTAGTAAGAAGCAGAAAAGCTTAGGGAGAAAACGGTCCCCCAAGAAAAATATGAAGAACTACAGCAACAGCTAAGGAACGTCAACTTATCTGAAAGCCAGGCCTTCGAAGGATGGCGAAAGGAAGAAGAGAAAGTTGCAAAGGTAACTCGTAGGTTAGATGTAGTTATCAAATAGATGGATACCTTGTGTTCTCTATACAATGATGTCCTAACATGTAGAGCCCCTGCCAAGAACTATGCCTTGTTTTTAATGGAAAGGTATTTGCAATTGAAAATAAAGGTTGTTAAAGCAGGTGCTCCCATACAAATTAACACCATAGATGATTTTATAAACTGCTGTAAGCACTACGGGGTAAAAGTGCAGAGACTATTGTGTGAATTTTATTTGCATAACCTTGTACTAGAACAGGAGACCGAGCTGAACCCTCGCCCTTTTGTTGGGGACATTCAATTACAAGCATTTATTTAATTTGCAATTAATCAAATTAAATGGCTCAAAGCCTATAATGCTTTTCAAAGACAAGAAAACGGATTAGATTTATGGATAAGAGTTGAGCCTAGGGATCCAACATAGCTATGGAGGAAACATAGAAACCTCATGAAGACTCCAGGAGTGATTGAAGCATTAGGACCCATGCATGAGGAAATCATTCGATAGGGACTAGAATACTTTTCCTTTATCAAAGACCCTGCCATTGATGCAGCTAAATTTCGATATTGAATATCTAATCCGAATATCCAGCTCAGAGAACCATTTAAGTATGAAAATTTTAAACTAGCTGCCAATCGTTTTCCTCTCTATGGCGAAATTGTTTTGAGGGCAGGGCCATCCTGGTTAGGATATAGGTTCAGGAGTCCAATTATTTAGCATCTTGCACCCGGATACCAAGCCCTGTATGAGATGCCTGAGGGTCAGACAGGCCATTTCTTTGACTACCTAGTTACGCATCATGGTTGTAGGCCTTCACATGAGATTCCATCTCCAACCTACTCACTCACTGCCTTACATGTCAACTACAATGTTTTCATAAGGCCATGAAAAAGGGTAAGCAGGGGGGTGTGTGGAGTACCAAAGAAGGTATGTTTTGATGGTTATTTTAGTATCTTTTCATTAGGACTTATAAGCCTTTTTGCATCATAAACTTAGAAAACGATGAAGAATTATAACAAAACATGTGAGATTAATATGAAAAACAAAGAACGCTGACAATTGTTGTTTCCATGTGCAGGAGAGAGGAAAAACGAAAAGTGGCCATTCTAAAGGAAAAGACAAATATGGGTTAACTTTTTTCCCTTCAAAGAGAGACCGCATGCAAACCAGATCAAAACGGATCAGCCCGGGAAAGGAAGCGAAGATATCAGCTCGACGCAGAAAATAGAAGAAATGACTCAGGATTAACAGTTCTGCGAATCCCTCAGGATCCTTGATCCTGAGGGATTGTTGTTTTATCTATTTCTGCATATAGATATCTCCATCATCACCCTTATATAAGGGGCAGCATTGTTAGCTAAAGTGGGGATGCTTTAATGTAATTTCTTTTAAAAGATCAAAACTTTCATCATTATGTCCTGTTAAGACTTGCTCTACTGTAATTTTACTTAATGCATTAATACATACTTGGTTACTCTTTTATCTTTGAGCCTGGAATAACTTCAAGCGGTGTACCCCTGGAGGCTAAGGGCCCGGCCCTGGAGGACACTTGCTCTTGTACCATTACGCGTGGTTTCTGTGTGGTTTGCTTATCAACATGATCTGGTAATCTGACGTGTTTTATAAAGTTTATGTCACATGCTCTGTCGTGTTTAATCCATTAATGTTTCTGAAAACAAAAGTGTTGTATTGACGTTGCATCATATTACTGTTCCTTTAGGTGTTGATATAATACGGTTAGCTTCTACAGGATACTGTTGTTCCATTACAGAGTTTTTGTGTTATGCGATTGTGACTTAACATTACATAATTCATCTTGGAAGCTCTGTTCTATGTGACTATTGGATTCTTGAATACTGTTGTTCTATCTTGATATGCAATCATATTCTTCTAATCAAAGTGACAACTGAATCAGATTACTATTCGAGCATGTTGTGTTTATATGGTTTTCAGTGTTGTTCCATCATGTATCCGTAGGCAGTGTTGTTCCATTTGTGTGTACATATTTAAGAGTGAAGGATTGATGTTTGGTTATGACTAATGCAAGTGATTTGATAGATTTACGTCTTGTTAGACTTAGTTACTGCTCTATTCCTTTATTGTTGTTCCATTTCAGACTTGCTGTTCCATTTTAGATTTGTTGTTCCATTTTAGAATTGTCGTTCTATTTCGAGGCTGTTGTTCCATTTCATTGCTGTTCGATTTCTTTTCTGTTCCATTTCTTTGTCGTTCCATTTCTTTTTATTGGTGTGAAGGACGATCTTAAGCTGTAGTGAGCATTGGCATCTGCTGTCCGGTTCCCAGACCCCCGATCTATTCTCTGATTTCTTTTCCATCAGTTTCTAAATGGATGGGTTATTGCTACCGAACCCTTGACTGATATATTGCTTAATATCTGAATGTGTGATTTAGTCTTTTGAAGTAGTTAAGTTGTAATCACGCATCCATTTACTCTTGTATTTTCAAACACTGTGCTATGAGCATTACTCTAGCAAATGATAAGCCTCAGACTGAGACACTATTTGAAATAGCAAAATGTTCTCGGATTGACATATTAATGTGAGGTAACTAGAGGTGAAAGAGACCATTTTTATAGCTCCAAAAAGGTAACATTCATTGATGGAAAGGAACATATTTTGAAAATAAACCCTAAAGAGCATTCACACTTGGATTTAGGGTTTATGGTCTCTATCAAGTTGGAGGAATTCCTTTGGGAGCCTTGACTTACGATACTTCTCTTCAATATTAATTATGGCACTGGAGATTTTCCCACCTTCATTACAAATCCTTACTTGGGGTAATGAAGATGGTCACATGTATGCTCGAGATCAACATGAATTGTGTAGGAGTTTGTCAGGTTTGTGTTGTTGGGAAACTTACAAGGGGACCATTCCCTTCTAGTGAAAGCCAAACTACCGATATTCTTCAATTGGTCCATTCTGACATGTCTGGTATGTTTCTCATAACATCATTGGGATGATACTTATAATATAAAAAACTTGTGGATGACTTCTCATGCAAAACATGGATCTATTTCTTAAAGAATAAGGATGAAGTGTTCAAATGGTTTTGTTCTTTCCGTGGAAAATCAAACAAGGAATAAAATTAAGATATTGAGGACCGACAATGGAACCAAATATGAATCAAATGAATTAAATGACTTTTGCAAAGAGCTTGGCATTAAGAGGCAGACAACCATTCCATACACTCTTGAAAGGAAGAATCAAACAATCATGGAAGTCACCCATGCCATGCTCCATGATCAAGGTCTACCGAAGTTCTTATGGGGAGAAGCTGTCAACACTATCGTGTATGTTCAAAATAGGAGCCTGCATCAAGCATTGGATTTCAAGGCACCTAAAGACGTTTTCATTGGTAAGAAACTTGATGTTTCACATTTTAGAATATTTGGTTGTCCTGTGTACTTTCATATTCTTAAAGAGAAAAGAAACAAGTTGGAAGCATCTGGGAAGAAAGGTACATTTGTGGGCTACAATAAAAATTCAAAGGCATATAGAATCTATGTGCCTGGTGAAAGAAATGTGGAAGTAAGCCATGATGTCACCTTCGATGAAGACACTTCCCTTGGGAAAGCTAGAGATCTCCCCATTCCAAGGAAGGATAATGATGTTGTTACAAAAAGCAGGATGAACCTCCGACACATGAGCTTATGCCCAATGTTGAAGGCTCAATGGATCCTATTGATCCACCTCCTGGTGATACCTCTACCTCAAGTAAAATAGCTTTGTGGCTCAAAGATACTCTTGAAGATGTTGAAAGGAATATTGCTCCAAGAGGGACTTTCTACGAAAGTAAGAAGCCAAACAGGTATCAAGGGTACTTAGTTGCTATGCATACTATTGCTCAAATTGAGTCATGTACATTCGAAGAAGCTGTAAAGCATCAAGTTTTGAAGGATGAAACGAATTAGGAATATGAATCTATCATTAAGAATGATGTCTAAGACATGGTTCCTAAACCTAAGGACAAGTCCATGGTCACCTCTATATGGATTTACAAAATAAAACATGGAGCTGACAAGAGTGCTAAAAAATATAAGGCTAGGTTCGTTGCTTGAGGCTTCTCTCAAAAGGAAGGGGCAAACTATGATGAGATATTTGCACCAATTGCCTGATATACTACTATCTGATCTATTATTTCTCTTGTTTCCACTCAAGGATGGAGCCTACATCAAATTGACGTTACAATGAATTTCTTGCATGGCTTGCTTAAGGAGGAAGTCTACTTGGAACAACCTCAGGGGTTTGAAGTAAAAGATCCAAGGAAACATGCATGCAGGTTGAAGAAAGCTCTCTATGGGTTGAGGCAAGCCCCTAGGGCTTGATATGATAGGATTGATAGCTATCTTATGAAGCTAGGATTTTCAAGGAGCAATGTTGATCCTAACCTATACTTCAAGGTTGAAAAGGACATGCCTCTCATTTTTGTCCTTTATGTAGATGATCTCTTTCTGATAGGTGCATTCCCTCTCATTTTTCAATGCAAGATGGAATTGGCTTCCAAATTTGAGATGAAGGACCTAGGACTGATGCACTACTTCCTAGGCTTCGAGGTCTAGGAAAGGCTAGCTGAGATTTTCCTTTCTCAAGGAAAATGCATTGTGAAGTTGCTCGGGAGATGTGGGATGATGGATTGCAAGTATGTGTAGACTCTGATGAACCTCAACTTCAAGAAGCTATGTGGTAGTGTTGTTGGGACCGAATTGGAAAACCCTTCTTAATATAGACAACTTGTGGGGGCCCTAATGTTCTTGATGAACTCCCATCCTAACATATGTTTCACTGTGAATACGTTTAGTCAATTTATGGTTGAGCCTAATCACATACAATGGATTTCTGCTAAGAATCTCTTGAGATATCTTCGTGGCACAATCAACTATGGGATGATATACATTGTCGGGAATTTGAAGCTACATGGATATATTGATGCTTATTGGGTTGGCAATGTGGTGGATGACTAAGAAGCATAAATCAGTTTCTTTAAGTACCGTTGAGGCCGAATATATTACAACTAGTATGGCTTGTTGTGAGGTTGTTTGATTGAGGAAGCTCTTTAGTGAGCTATTAGAGCACACGATGGATACCACTGTGATCTTCTATGATAACCAAAGTTAGATTCTCCTTTTAGAGAATCATGTGTTCCATGACCACTCCAAACACATTGATATCAGGTACCAATTTATCCGGTATATGGTACAACAGGGAATAATAAATCTCCAACACATTAGGACTAATCAGCAGGTCACAGACTCTCCTCATAAAGCCCTTATGAAAGGTAAAATTCTTAGCCTTCCAAGAGAGACTTGGAGTTGTGGAAAAACCCTCCCATGAGTGTCCCACTTGAGTTGGACATTGAGCTCTGGGAGCTCCTTGGGACTTGGGGTACTTCTTGGAGCTATGAGCGACCATAACGTGAGTGTTTCACCTTCTCCTATTGGTGCGCTATGTACAGGGTGAGTGGTTCACCTTCCCCTTTGATATCCCATGATGATTAACATGTGTGTAGGGTGAGTGGTTCACCTTCTCCTATTGATGCCCTATTGTACATCCCACCCATATAGTCTGGGACACATGGGAATTAACTCTAATCTAGTTAATGAGTTGGGAAAAGTGGATAGGGACCATATCGCTACCGATAAATGCATTGTGTATTGTCATACTCCTATTGTGGTATTCAAAAACCCCCCATTTATTAATGATAGTAGTTAATATTACATTAATAAATGGGGACCCTTCAAAAAATCTATCCAAAAACAAAACTTAGCATTTAGGCATTTCTTTTATTTTTGGAATAAATTAAAGATAATAATCAAAACCCTATTTTTAGAAAAACTATTAGAAATTTACCTTCACACATATAGCATGATTTAAAGCCACCAAAAGACCTTTCTAACACTCCAAAATCAAGAAAATTGATTAAGTAAGGACTCTATGCTTGAAACTATCATAAAACCCGACATACCTTTCTAACACTCCAAAATCAAGAAAATTGATTAAGTAAGGACTCTATGCTTGAAACTATCATAAAACCCGACATAAACTAAATCCTTAAGTTTTTTATCGCATTGCATAGCACCATTCATAAAAGGCCCGCTTTAAAAAGTTCATTGTGAAACATGTGAGATGCGAAACTGCGATGACATTATAACTCTCATTGCATCGCATTTTGGGCATTTAAACTAACACCGTGTACTTACCACCAGTCGATATTGCGAAATGTGATTTAAGGCCTAGACCCACTCCGTAAATATCATAAGAAAATGTTTTAGGTCTGCCATTCAGTAAAAAGGGTCTTTTACATAGGATAAAAATGGAAATTCATCATGTTTTGAAAACAACTAACGAGGGGCTCGCATCTTGCATCTCGCAGAAACATAGCGAGAGGTAAGAAAGGCGGAAAGGCATATTGTGATATTTTGATCTGTGATATTGCTTCGCAAATCGCATAATCTCTATCATCGTAGTTCAAAGGCTCATCACCCTAGAAGCTTTCTTCTCGTTTTACAATGTATAAAATTTATGAGAATTAAAGCTAAGGGATAACAAATCATTAGTGGGCATTTAGTAAGAGATAACTACACTTATGTGTGAAAAGATATTTAGCGTGATATGATATCTTCTTACGTGTGTTCAAATAAAACTGCTTTTATCACCTTTACAAGTTATCTACATTATTTCATTTTATGTTCATCTTTGTGTATCCTATAGTTGTTGTTCTTCACTTTTAGGAAAAGTCCGCAGAGCAAAAGGCAGTCACTTCTGAGAAGTCTGAAATGACTCCTCTGTTTATAGATACTACATTAAATAGAGAGGGAGCAACCTCTACATGGGAGGCTATGTATACCATACTAGAGGAGGAGCAGCCAAGGATTATGGAAAAAAAAAATTATAGTTGACGGACGTGATTCCAAAGACACTTCCATGCTAGAGATTACATGCTCATTTTTTCACAGCATAGCTGCGCGATCGAAGATAATCCCTTATACCGACATGGTTAAATGATTTATTAATGAAGATGACATCTCAGACAGAGAATTCAAGACAAGAAGCCAAGGGGTTATGGGATCTTTTACCTCGGATAACCTACAACTTATGTATCACCTACCAGAGCCACAGGTCATCTACAACAGGCAGTTTGTGGAGAATTTTTCCAAAGAGAATGACAACCCAACAGACTGCACCCGGACTTGGTCGAATAATGAGGAAAAAATCAAGAAAGACAAAAACAATATGTGCACTACTTCTTCTATTTGTCCCCCTCATAGTTTTGTAGTGGCTATGTTATGTAGACTATTTGGCAAACCCAATAGTAGTAAGTTCTCCCCATGATGGTTTTTGTTAATAGATGCAACTATTAACACAACTGTAATGAATTGGGCACAAATTTTGTTTGACAATTTAGCAAAAACAATTATCAAGTATAGAAGGAAAAGAAGTGTCACTTCGAGGGTTTTCTCCATTCTTTATGCGCACCTACGTCATGGACACAATTTGTTTTAATTTGAAATTCCCTATCATGGGATGGAAATGGACTGTTCGAAATCTAATTCTCATTCACATATACCACAAGGACATGTGGGAATCCAATTTTCAACCACATTTTTTCAAGATTTGTCATGGAGTTATGCTCCCTATTCACAAGTGGCTTTATAATCGAGACACCCCCAGGTTTTCCCAAGAAGCTGAAGTTGACATCCTCCCAGTGGCCAGATGGTTCAAGGAGGAAACATTTACATATATCAGGGTTTTTGGCAGCATCATCTCCCCCCATGTCATCCCATACTATGTTCTAGATAAATTTATGGCTAGAGAGATAGCCTATCAAACGAATAGTGAGGGAGGAATGAGCAAGACATTGAAGGATTCAAAGAAGGCCATCTAGCCTAAATTCCCTGTACAGTGTGGAGCATTTTCATTACACAACATAGGGCATGCATTCAAAGAATCAGAGAACATGCTATCTCTGCAATTACCTAAATTCCCTGGAAGGCAATATGACCTATTCATCACTATCGAAAATTTCACCTCTAGTGAAAATAAAATTATTCAGCAATGAGGCAGGTGCCTTTGATGATATCTTTTTGCAAAAAAACACCTTCACAGAGGTGAAGCATATGGCACAACTACTTTTTGACCATGAAGATCTGGAAAAAATTTACAGTTACAGAGAAAGGAGGTTAAAAAAGGTCCCATTGGACCAATTATTGATTGAACCAATAAGGGAGCCTACTCCTAGTGTGAGTATAGAAGGTGACTCCAAAGAAAATTCTAAGACCGATTCTGGAGTGGAACCTCAAGAGAAATCTACTAGGGAATTGCAATAGTCATCACAAAATGGGAAAAGTAGAAGCATGGAGTCAGTAAAGGATACAACCCAATCTACACAAAAGATAGCTGAAGAAGCTTCAACTAGAAAACAGGCTAAAACCCCTACTACCTTTGCACATCCAATAAAACCCCTGGTAATCAATCTAGAGGAAGAGTGGGATAATTTTAATAAAAGTCTCAACACAGAGGAATAGGCAAAAAAGTAGCAAACTCCACCAAAGAAAACAACTTTGGAAATTATAGTGGAAGAGAATACAAATACACAAGAGGTAGAGCACATCCCTGCCACCCCCACTTCTAAAGTAATTTTGAGAATTGAAGAAATCCCCCCTCTAGATGTGTTCTATAACCCACAACATAAAGTCGTGGTAAAAAGACAAATAAAGAAAAGGAAATTGGACTCCACAACTGCTACTACCCCTGAAAAGGAACCAATGAATGTTTTATGGAAAGACTCACCCATTGACCCATCCACCAACCTTACTAGAATCTCGCAGTTTGTAGGTGCTTACGCTACACCGACCATGGAAAAAGCAATAGAAATGCAAATGTTTCTTAGAGAAAAGGAAGATAAAATAGCATCACTTCAGCAACAATTACAACAAGTAAAATCTGACTAGCCAGCAGAGATACAGTTGGCCAAGCTTCAACAGTTATTTGAACATATGCAAATAGAACATCGAACCAACCTAGCTGAGAAGGAAGCACAGATACAGGCAATAATTTATCTACATAAAGACAATCCAAAAATTGATTAGCTTGTTATTGAAGCACTTGGTCTTAACTCCCAACTGATGCACTAGAAAGAATTATTCTCCCAGAAGATTTCACAGTGAAAATCTTATTGCAAAACAAGCGATAAACTAATAAGTCAAATCGTGGAATGAGACTTGAATATGACGAGATATTTAAAAAGGTATATAATTTTATCGCCTGGAAAAATACAGAAGATGGGAGAAAGGCCAACCTGCCCAAGCTAGAAAAATCACATAAGGAAATCTTATTTGTGAGCTGGGATTCTAGGCTTCAAGAAGCAGAAACAGCAATAGCAGACGTGGCAGAAGCAGCAAACAGTGTCATAGAAAACATCAATGAGAATTTACATGGTGCCAACCTTGTGGCAGAGTCCATTCTGGGTTTCCTTCCTAATTCGAAACAACTCGAATAGTAATGGAAACAGGTAGTGGCAAAAAAAACAGAAGTGATAAGGCAAATGACCAGGTTAAACTAGGAGGAATATTGGCAACATTTGGTAAAGCCTCACAGCTAATGGATGACCCTACGATGCCTAACCACTTCTATCAAGAAAATGGCACCAACACTTACTGATATCGTATTCACTAGACAGTTGAAAGCTGAAGTCAGCCAACCAACATAGTTGAAGTCCATGATGGATATTTGCGATCTGAAGGATCAAACGTAGGATAGTTAGTCACCTTGTTTATTTCCATTTTGATTTTATTTTTGCACAAATTGAGGCAGGTCGTTTAAACCTCATCAACTATTTTTGTATTAATCTAATTTTAGTTTTATAGTTTTAGTATTTAAACCCCTCTCATGCATTTAGAGAGGGGTCCAGAATTTTATCAAAAATAGTCTTCGAAACATGCACTTTTGTTCCTTTGAGGAAGTTTTGGTGAAATTAATGGAATGAGATTTCTTTTCTATATGATTTAGCATCTTCTACTGAAATTGCAATTTTGTAATCTTAGATGGTGTTGAATGGACTGAAGATAGATCAATATTGCTGAAACACATGAGTAGGACGTATTACAAATGGTACTTTTATCTCATAATCTTTTTTATTTATGTAGTAAGCAATGATTTCTTCTCGAATTTTTTATGTATGAAAGACTGAATCTTGATTACCATTATTGCACTTTTGTATGATGATGATCTTTATTTTATGCTGAATATATGAATAATTCTTTATGCGATATATCTTACACAATCGTTTCGACTAACTTTTTATACGAAATGGTTATTGTTAAAACGGATTCACTTCTCATCGTAATTGGATGATCTTTATTCCCAATTTATTTAAGATATTATTGTAGATCGCATATATCGATTCAAATCCCGGGTATATTTATAATTAGATAGTGCTTAAATTAGGATAAAATGCATGTGATTGTTAGTCAATATTAGATTACTTTTAGCTTAGACATTACTTTAAAACCTCACATATCACCCCATTAGCACAAGCATTTAAACAAATTGGGAAATTGGTCCCATTATCCCTAGTTGGAGCCACTACTCCAAATGGAAAAGGAGCTACTAACCAAGGTCTGGACCGGGTGGTTTTCCCTCATGTTTAGGCAACAATTTTTGAGGCTTAAACAACTCCCTATGTCTAGGATGCATGGTGTTCAACAACTTGATCTGGGATCAAGTTTGATTGAGGTTCTACCTATGGACTGAATTTTGTCAGTGGAGTGTGGTAAGGTCTTGTGACTCACCCTTGATTGATTCTTCTTCATTATTCATATCAGTTTTTAGCAAATCAGAGATGAGATGAGATGTACAATCAATGATGATGGATGGATTAGCAGGTGGAAATCTCCCTAGTTGAGAGGGAGTGTTAAAATTGGAAACTAGGGCCAAATTCAATTTTGGACCGCTCATTTGATGGATATGATAATTGCATTGAATTCCTCTTTTTAAGAGGACCAAAATTAATCTAAAGATCATCTAATTTGGATAAGAAGAAGTGTGTTTTTGAATTTATTCCCACACATGTATAAATTGTCAAGGTTGACCACATCATCATGTAGGCCCATGAAGCCCAAGAGACATTTCACTTCACCCTCAATGACTTGTATAAATACAAGTGACCTCTCACCTCATTTGGCATCATTATCACTCACACATTCTTCTCTCTCCTTCTCTCATTGGTTCATATAGCTACTAGGTAGATCTTCTCTCTTACACATGTAGCAAGGAGGACAAATTTTCTGGGCCAATTGTGGGGCCTAATTTCAGGACTATTGCAGGAGTTTGACCAATGTTTACTAGTGTTGACATTGAATTTCCAAGAAGATTTTGAATTCAATTTTGTAGGCATATTTCTGTTTGGGTAGGCTGTATACCTTGACATAGAAATTGAGGAGTTATGGGCACTTTCATTGCAGCTGAAACTTGCAGGGTGACTACAGAATTTAGGGTAGAAGTTTGACCAAGTTTGACCATTGACTTTGGGATTGTTTTGGGCTGATTTTGACCTCTTGTTCAGGCTGAGTTTGACTGCGTTTGATCAAGCTTCAAATGATACATTTTGTTGTTACTTTGACCAGCGTTGATGTTTTGGTTAGGGCTGAATTTGACTGCAGTTGACAGGAAATTTGATAGGGTTGTTTTGACTTTGATTTGGCAAGTCAATTTTGACTTTTTCTACTCTCTCTCTGCTGAACATTTGATATTAATAATAAGAAGAATTGATCAAAGGGTTTTTCACACATTGGAGTTTTTCCCTAGCATCCATCAAATCGGTTGTTCTCTTGTCTTGACTTGTCTTCTGCATTTTGTTTCATGTTGTATCTACTCTTACTGTCAATGTGATTAATGGTTAATATGATTGTTATTGGAAACTAAATTGGAAACTTTCCCTGGGATGCTAAAGTGCATTGAAGTAATTGTCCTAAGCATAGAACATACCATTGTTAACAAAATTTAACATCAAACTAAACGGTGCCAAAAAGTGTCGTCGATAATATCAATAGACATTTATCTCCAGAGATAAATAAGAAAAGATCAATGCTACTTAAGATAATTAGTAATTTTCAAGATTGCAATCACCAATACGCCAATGAGATATACAAGAGAGAAAAATTATCACAATTATGATTACAATAGCATCCACAAGTGATATCCAATTTAACAATGAGAAATGAATCCACTTATCCAACGGCAATAATGGCAATGAGAAATTAAGAGCTTTAATCCACAATGTCACTAAGAGCAAATCTCATCAAGGATTACCATTCCAATTAGAGCACTTTTGTGTTGAATTAAGCCCAAATCACTTCAACCATGAATGGTTGTGAATTGTAAAAATTCCTTAGCCAATTTTAGAGACTTATATGTGATTTATTACTATTGCAACCTTGTCTTTAAAGGTTTGTAATTTTATATCAACAAGCAATAAATTATGAAAGAAGCCAAAGGTAAGCTAGAAAATCAATGCATTCAACTTCCAATTATATTCACTTGATTATAATATTTCTTAGACACTTTATATCATATTTTTAATGTTCAGATCATACCTCAAAAAAACATATATCAGACTTTAAACAACTCAGAATATTAGTGATTAAGTCCAACATGGTACCAAATTATCAATGCCCAAGAGGCTCCAATGATTAGCTAATCAATTTCAGTGATTAGTAGATAATTTTTAGTCAATTTTAATGAATTTATTAAATTTATATGACTACATAAAATGGTTGTAACAAAACACAGGAAATGAGGAGGGGAAAAGAGGCAAACCAAGAGGCCTAGTTGAGGGCTAGTTTGACCTATAATGAGCTTGGGTACCTGCAACCACAAAATTATCTCTAATATTGCTACAAAACCACAATGATAGACCACTCTAATAGTATCAAAATTAGATATGACTGAATAAAAGGCTAGGACAAGGGTTATGAGGCTAGAAAACCTCAAGACCAGGGCTAGAAATGACAAATGGGGAGCTGGAAGTGTAAGGAAGGCCCAAAAAGGTCCAAAAATAGTCACATCTAGGGAAGATAAGCCCACAAGGGATTTCATCAAGCCTAGAAAGGTTGGCGTTGGGGGTGGAAGATCCCTAGAAGGGATAGTGACCAAGGGAACAACCCTTAAAGGGTTGTGGCTAGGTGAAAAATGGAGGTTGACATGGAAGAGAGTCTCTTGGAGGCCACAACAATGGGCATGGAGGAGAGCAAAGCCCCCTTGAGGGCTAGCCGACTCCTCTAGAGGGGAGTTGAGCACCTTAAGAGGCCACAAATAGCCCTAAAAGGGTTGTGGCCAAGAGAAAAGAGAGTGTCGAGGGACCTAGGAGGCCACCAAGCCTTACGGCTAGGCCAAAAATGAAGGATGGATAGGCCTTACAAATTCCAAAATTCACAGCAAATTACTGCAAAAAATGTTGGACGACTTCTTCTTCAGGCTAGACGTTGAGGTTGGAGGCTAGATCTTGCCTTCCTAGGCCGAGATCTACCTCAAAACCCCAACCAAATTCTCTTAATCAACTTGAAGTTCACCTTCACAAATGAATCAAAGAATTTAAAAACCCCAAATATAGATACAAAATATAAATCCCCAAGTGCTACAAAAAGAATAGGTCAGAATTAGGTTAGAAATAATCTTGGATAAATAAAAATGGATGAGTATATTTTGAAAAAATAAATATTGGTTGAAATCCTCCTGTAAAATAAAATATCATAAAGAAATCTCAAAGCCCAAACACAACCACCTCTTCCCCACTGCCTGTGAACTTGGAGCCTAAGGGCTAGCATACCCGTAAATCTCTATAATATTCTCAAGACAATTGTTAGATCATATGGTGAATCATATCACCTAAGATAGCATGAACCAATAGAATGTTCTTATCACCGACAAATGCAATAACAATTATTAGCAATGTTTAGCACAATATAGGATCACACATAGCTAACACTTAGCACTAATAAATGGAAGAAAAACACCATGAGCTACACCTTAGAAGGGATAGCGACCAAGGAAGCAACCCTTAAAGGGTTACGACTAGGTGAAAAATGGAGGCTGACAGGGAGGAGAGCCTCTTGGAGGCCACGACAATGGACACGGAGGAGAGCCAAGGCCCCTTGAGGGCTAGCCGACTCCTCTAGAGGGGAGTTGAGCGCCTTAAGAGGCCACAACTAGCCCTAAAAGGGTTGTGGCCAAGAGAAAAGAGAGGGTCAAGGGCCCTAGGAGGCCACCAAGCCTTATGGCTAGGCTAAAAATGGAGGATGGATAGGACTTACAAATGCCAAAATTCACAACAAATTACTACAAAAAATGTTGGATGACTTCTTCTTCAGGCTAGATGTTGATCTTGGAGGCTAGATCTTGCCTTCCTAGGCCAAGATCTACCTCAAAACTCCAACAAAATTCTCTTGATCAACTTGAAGTTCACCTTCACAAATGAACCAAATAATGTTAAAACCCCAAATATATATACAAAATATAAAACCCCAAGTGCTACAAAAACATAGGTTAGAATTAGGTTAGAAATACTTTTGGATAAATAAAAATGGACGAGTATATTTTGAAAAATTAAATATTGGTTGAAACCCTCCTACAAAATAAAATATCATAAAAAATCTCAAAGCGCAAATACAACCACCTCTTCCCCACTGCCTATGAACTTGGAGCCCAAGGGCTAGTGTACCCATAAATCTCTATAATATTCTCAAGAAAATTGTTAGATCATATGGTGAATAAGATCACCTAAGATAGCATGTACCAATAAAATGTTCTTATCACCGACAAATGAAATAACAATTATTAGCAATGTTTAGCACAATATAGGATCACACATAGCTAACACTTACCACTTATCAATGGAAGAAAAACACCATGAACTAAACCCCAAATTCTTTTGATTATAGTACAAAATGTTCCCACTAAAGAAACAACTCAATACTAGCATTCAAGAATTACAACATCCAAAGATATTCAATAGAAGCAAAATGACTTATTTATATATAGAAACCCCTCCAAGTGGAAAATAACGGCTAGTAGGCTTATTCCTTGTCAAAGTAATCTCTACCATTGAAAATAGTTTGATCATCTTTTAATCTCCACTATCGAATTTTTAATTTCGAAGAAAAAATCAAATTTTTCTTAAAACACATTTTTAATTAATTCAAAAATTAATATTTTGAATTAATTTCCTCAAAAATTTAACTTTGACTTAACCACCAAGGTCCAAGGGCTCAAATTTTCTTAAAATATCCATTTTTCCCTTGGTGAGAGACCTCCAAAAAATCATTTTACTTTGACCCACGATTTTTTTTTTATTATTTTCCACTTGGAGAAAATTTAATTTCACTATAATTATGTTTTTGACTCAAAATTAATTAATTTCCTAGCTTAGGATTTTTATTTGATTTAGCCATAAAAATTAATTAATTGACACTAGAGGGGATTAATTATTGTTCCACCCTCAACTATTTTAACCATGGTGTCTAAATATGAGGCATCATGCACTATTTTTTTTTTTTACATCAAAATATTACAATATCAACCCTTGAAAGGGGAAAGCACATTTAGACTCATACCCTCAACAATTTACCCAATTTTGCGACCCAATATGATGTAGTATAGACCAATCGGTTTGTAATAAAATAATTTTTCCAAATATGCTTGAATTATTCCAAAAAACACTTTTACAAAGACTCTATATAACAGTAGGACTCACCTAAAACCTTATCAAAAGATTCCACCCTAGATTTGGGGTTTAAGTTGGAAGAAAAAATCTGTTGATAATATGTGTTTAGATACACACATAATTTAGTGAGGTTAAAAAATTTCTAGGATGAAATATGTTGCCAGCATCAAAGGCTTACCTAAGTGTTGTTACATAATTAAATGGTCATACTACCATCATTTACAATACAACTTGTAGAAATTGGGTTTACAACAATAAAATTATGTTGGCTGATGACTTTGAACTTTGAAAAAAAATTATTCATGTCTTTGCATTATGCTTCCTTGGACTGTTGACAAAGTGTGGTCAACATGCCCACAAAACTGCAATGATCCTCAAGTCCCAATCATCATTTTTCACATTACATACATTGGTAAGCGCGGTCTCTAGTATCTTGTTAAATGCCTCCAATATTCCATTGGCTTGGGGGTGATACAGAGTACTTTTTATGGTAGATTTCAAACTCCTCAGTTAACGTCATGATAGTCTTGTTCAAAAAAATTGGCCCTTGATCACTCATCAATATCCTTGGAAATTCGAACCTGTTCACCATGTTTTCAAACAATAATTGTGAAACCATTTCTACATTGCAATCCCTCACCAGTGCAGCCTCGGCCCATCTAGTGAGATAGCCTGTGTCGATAATGATATATCGTACACCTGTTATTCTTGTTAAGGGTCAATTAGTCCAACGAAATATATGAACCACTTATCAAATGGATGCAACATAAGCTGAGGATTTAGGGGCATTTCATTCTGTCTGGAGAACCTCCCCATTCTTTAACATACGTTGCAAGCCTTATATAAATCCTTAGCATCAACATACAATATGGGCCACCATAACCTAGCTTGCAGGATATTTTGCGCCATAATTCATCCTACATAATGTCCTCATGCAACTCGTGCATGTGCTTCTTCTAAAATCATTAGTCGCACATGCTCCATAACACGTCGATGAATAATTCCATCTGCCTGTAGCTTATAGAGTGCTTAGGCAATTAACTGGTAATCTATTGTTTTAACAACTACTTGCTTCGTCTATGCCACTATATAGTCCTCCAGTTTCATCCTAATACTAAGAAACTATGCAATTTTTTCGAAGTAGTCATCCACCATAGTCATTGAAAATAATTGTGTGTTTGGTAGGTTATCCTCCAAATATTATGCCTCTTCACCCAAAGTCTAATTCTTCCACCATTCAATAATTTCTGCTTGTAGTATTTTCTCTAATTCTCATTTGAATTTCTCCTTATAAATTGGATTCAATTGATAAGGCCGTTGTTATTAGAGTCGGTCTGGTCAGTCCTCCGTCAGAGATCAAAACTCTTTATGCATTTCATTTTTAGGTGTCCTGCTCCATTCGTTCAGCTGCATTCTGCCAGGGGCATGCCATAATATGACAGAAAATGTCATGCTAGTCATTTCCCCTCATGTCTGGCTTCTGCTGGCTTAGGTCTTTTGTCAATGATCACCAAGTCCATCACAGTCAAGGTCTGGTCCTTTAATGGAAAAAAGTCATTTTTGATCATTAGGTCTAGGGATTCATCAATTTGGTCTTCAATCATGTTCAATAAAGCCATGCAGGCCAGAGTGAGGCCCTCACATAGTTATGATTCAGAGAGTTTCATCGTCATGTGGATAGACTTCAACTCTTCTTCAAAACTCTGTTTTGAAGAAAAGTCAAACAATGTCATTAGTGATAAAATTTTCAAAAAAGTCGTGAATTGATTTCCTCAGATGTAGTCATGGTTTCCGTGGCCAAATGTCCTGTCGAGCAATCCCTACAAAGAGTGCCAAAAATTTCATCATTTGAGCTAAAATTTCAAAGGGAAAGTGAAAATCAGTGTTGCTTTAAGTCAATGAAAAAGTGTCAAAACATAACATTAGAAAAATGGGTTTTTGAAGAGGAAAAAATTAAACCCATGACTTCAAAGCCTTTATATACAAGTTTCCACCAAAATCAAAGGCATTGTGCAAATCAAGTTCATAGGGAGACATTGCAAAGTGTTTTGAGTGCATCGTGCATGTTTGGAGCAAGGTTGGAGGCAGTTTTCAGGGCACGACGCATACACACAGGGGCGCAGTGCACACAGAGGGCGCGGTGCACACAGAGCCAACCCTCAGTGTATTTTTTCAACGGGTGCGATGCACACCCAGGGCGCGACACACAAGTTTTTTCACGCGGTGCATACCCAAAAAGGGCCAAAACAGTGCCATATTCCCTCAAATGTTTTGTGAAGCCCATCAAATTGACAAGTAGGCTCTATGACATGACTTGTTCATCAAAGTTTATAAATGATATGGTGGTTTATGGCTATGTTTGAATGCAACGAAACTCATAAAATCAACCAAAAGAAAACACCAAAGGCCATTGTTGCTAGGGTTGCATAATTGTGGTATTGAGGCCAAGGTTCCATTTTCACCCACCATTTTTCCCTCACCTACCATTTTTCCCTATCCTCCCTTTCTCATTTTTCCTATTATCCCTACCGTAAGAAACTACCAAACCCTATTCCCTTTCCCCTCCTCTTATTTGTCAACATAACACCCCAAAACCCTACCTTGTCAAAACCCCAAAACCCTACCCTATCAAATACCCAAACCCCCTACATGTCCCTAAACAAACTTCTCCCCATAACCCATATTCCCATCATATTACACCCTTCCTAATACTCCCTTTTTCATTGTTCCCCTTGGTGACAGATATCACAAAAGCACCCAGCTTCACACCATCATCAAAGGGCAGCCTAAGTACAGTACACACAGCGGCCATGGAATCACAACATTCATCAGAGTATGAGATGGAGACACAAAGTGACTCATCCTCAGAAGAGTAGGCTCCTAGGAGACATCACAAGAGTGGCAGACATGTTAGGGATGAGCCCACTACCCTCACTGAATTACAAGCATGCCCTCTTGCCATGTCATGCTTCCAACACCTATCATGTCTTGAATTTTATCAAAGGGTGGCAAATGTTAGATTTCATCATGAGTTGTCCCGTTTATTTGTGCTTCACCTACATGGAGGACAGTCTATCTTGGCCGGGTTCACTTTCACATTGACACCCGAAACCATCTCAGTGGCAACAGGCATACCAAATGTTGGAGAACAGTGGCATAAGAAGAAGAAGGTGGATAGGCAACACTATGAGCCTTACATTAAGGCCAGATTCTTGAGTCAGCTCACAAGAGTCTTCCCATTCAAATATTTGAAAGATGAGTATGATCCGCTCATGAAATTGATCATGAAGTACTTCAGCTGTGAGGGGAGGTTCTCTCGACTATATGCCTATCACATCAGGTTGCTCATGCACTTTACCAGGGTGAGGATGATGAACCTCCCATTTTTCATTTGCAGGAACATAGAGAGGATGAACACCTTCATGCAGCATAAGACCCCTCAGCAGCAGCTTAACAATGTTTATCACTTTGCTCTTATCTGGATTTTAGTGGATCATCAGTTGGGATTGCAGGGCATTGCTTGGGAGGACTTCATCTCCCATGACCTCTTCAGCACTTCACAGGTACTATCAGAGGTAGAGCATGAGATAAGTGGTCCTTCTCATCAGTATGAGCACCATGAGACCACGACTATGCCAGTATTCGTGACATATCAGAGAGGCAGTAGGCACTTGTTTGCAGGAGCAAAGCGAGTGTTATCTCCACCCGGGGTGGAAGGGGCCTCACTTCTGGCATCAACTAAACAGGTACAGGACAAGGGCAAGAGGCCCGTGCATGATGAGGGGCCATCAGGTGAATAAGAGGTTGATTTCATCCTCATTCAGGATGATGATGCAGATGTGGAGGAATGCCCAACTTAGGATGACCATTCATGAGTAAAACACGGAGATCCAAGACTTGTCACTCAATGTAGAGAGGGCCATATGGATCATCAGGTATCTGGAGCAGAGGAACAAGCAGCTTGAGGACCAGCATGCAATCATGGAGCTGCAAAGCATCCGTGAGAATCGACAAGCTGCCCAGCAAAGGAGGATCGAGCTCACTACCTTGGAGCAAGAAATTAACAATGATCGTGAGTCTTGGCTCGAGCAGATCAACGTACACCTGGAGAGATGCTGGAGAAGGCCGACAGAGACAAAACCATACTGAGGAGGATGGTTTATCATTACAGGGCACAAAACATGAGTGCAAAGGCCCGGATAAGGAGCTTGAAGGCAAAATTGAGCAAAGCAACAAAAGAGGCAAAAGAGGCAAAAGTGAAAGATCGGCTTCAAATCTTGGTTGAAGCTTTTGTGGCCTAGCATAGTGCCTCTTAGAGAACCTCCAGCCCAAATTTCAAGAAATTTGGGCAATTTTGGTCACATGGAAATTTTTTGGTCAAAACACAGGTTTTTTCTCCTTGTGGCGTGACGCTTAGAATTGGGAGCTCCAAATGACAAATGGCTTGAATTTTTGGATTCAACATGAAAAAACACAACTACTGGCACTTGGAAAAGAACTTTGGGCATGATTTGAGTCTCCAGGAGGTCAAAAACACCCAAACAATGACCTCACTGCCCCTATTTTGACACACAGGAAGCAGTCTTGGGAGAATGAAGATTTGGAGGAGCAAATGAGCACCAAACTCATAAATTCCACTTGGGTTGGAAAGTAGACAGGACAGGATTTCCAAAAAACACACTTAGGCACATTTTGGACTCCTGCAAGTGCCTCAAAACAAGCTCCAAAGTGGCACGGCGCATATAGAATTTGGCGCGGCACATATAGGGAAAAAGGCCAATTTCACCTCCGTTTTGCGAAATTTTGATTCGCGACTTCTCCAAGTGGGCCCTCTCATCTACCATTTCAATTTTTTGGCACCTAAGGTGGAATTTAAAGTATTTTCACTCCAGATTGGCTTCTATCCAAGTGGCAAAGGAAGGAAAATAGTCACCCAAGCCATTTGTCATGTTTGTAACGCTGCACCTGTAGCTAATGGTTGGCTTTGCACCTCCATTTTGTAATCATTCTAGTAACTCCCCAACCCTTGGGCGTTCTATCTCTTCATGGCACATTCTATATATTGTATGAAAACTATTTTCAAAGGGTTGGTTGGCTTGTAACTTCTTGGATACTGTGGGAAAGAAACTTTGTTTCTTCATTGTATATTTTGACAGAGGATTAATGAAAGGCAGCGGCTCTGTTTCATGAGATTCATGTGGTTGTGAGCATAGAAAATGTGTCTCTTATGTTTAATATGTATTTCATTATGTTTCATAGTTCATTTCATATGAATTTTCAGTGAAATTTTCTAAGTTAGATAAGGTAGAATTCAATTTTATTTCTCTTCCTGTGGGAGAATTTCATGTTCCGTGTTCTTTCTTCTGTAGAAAAGGGTTCATGTGCGTTTGCCCTTTTCACCCTCCTAAGAAATCTCTCCATTCCGCGTTATTTCAAACTAAATTTCTAGGCTTTCCACCTATCTTGCCTCACGAAGTAAACTGTTCCTTTGTATTTCATTCTCTGCTCATTGTTGTCCGTTGGTCCCATACCATCCCAGAAACACAGTCATTCATAAAAATCACTTCTTGTATCCATATTCACTTACTAGCCTAAGATCAATATTTCACTGTAAGTCATCTCAGACCATTTTGTTTACTTATTCACTGAGTGTGACTCGGAGAGAGCCCTCTCCTGTTCTGGTATGGCTAGCTACCAGACTGAGCGTGGTTTTTGGTTACCCTAAATTTTGCCTTCCTTCAGCCTAAGGCGGATTTAGGTGCTAACATAGTCGCGACTCCACTGGGGAACGAAATCAAATCCCCTTACTTTTTAATAATTCTAAGCTTTCGGATGATAATTTTAGGATTGGATAGGCTGAGTAAGTTGGCTGTGTCCTTTGATTTTTCTCAATAGCACGCTGGCTTCTAGAAGATATACTAGAGCTAATCCAGACCCAGATCCTCCGCACATCTACGAAAATCCCAATTTTATTTCAAGAATTCGTTGTCAAGAGAGCTCTATATCTCCCGTGTTGAAATCCCATTCATGCCCGGACATTTTTGAGTATATTGAAGAGCTAGAGTTTGATGAGCAGTTTGAATTATCGTTGTTCGAAACCAAATCTGAAAGGGTGGTTGACTTTATTGTCCACAATCCACATTTTCTTGTAGACTTGGAGATGGAAAGGGCTAACCGGTCGATTGATAACTACATTGTAGCTCAGCTTCAAACTCCAATTGCTATCCCCTTACAAACTGTGCACACTCCTCCAACACCTCCGAGGACAAATCCACCGAGAGTGATGGCTGCCCGTTTTGCACCCCTTGTTCTGCCTCAAGTTTTAGATGATATGCCCGCAGATTATCAAAGAAAAATCTTATTTTTTGATGGCACTTCTAATGGCATTACTGCTCAGCAAACATGTGGATAGAATGGCAGACTTCTATGAATTTCATGAGATCGATGCGGAGAATGTGGCGATGAGACTCTTTGTACAGACATTTGTAGGTGAAGTGAGGAAATGGTTCAGAGGTTTGTCGGATGCACGTATCGCTACCTTGGTTGACCTACAAAGATAATTTTTAAACCGCTGGGAAGTGAAAAAGCATCCTCTTCAAATTCTGGCTGAATATGAGCAAATCAAAAGAAACACTGGTGCATCGGTCCAAGACTATTGCATTATATTCAATTCAGTTTATAATGAAATTCCAAATCATCTAAGGCCACTTGTGGGACTAGCCATGGCGAAGTTCCCAGATGGTTTTGATGTTGACATGGCTTATCAATTGAGAGAAAGAGAACCGGCCACAATGGAAGACATGCAGAAGATATCGGTCAGTGTTGAAGCAAATCTGCTGACCAAGAGAGCTAGAGCAAAAGTAGAGAAGAAGGTCATCGTAAAGGAAGAATATTCCTCGGTAGATCAGCTACTTCAGAAGGTAGAGTAGATGCTTGAAAGGGTGAAACTTGACAAACCAGAGACACAAGTTAGAAAGCCTAACTTTCGTGGTCAGCAACAACCACAATATAGAATAAGACAGAGAGATCAGCTAGCCCAAGAGCAGATAGCAGAAAAGCCAGTACATACACCTTTGCAGCAAAATTTTGTGCATGGACTAGAATCAGATGAGGATGGGAATATAATAGGTGAAGAAAACCACCTCTTTACTCTGGATGATTTGCCTATTTATCTCACTGAGGATGAGGAGTATGCAGAGAGTTTGGGTGTACACAAAGACGTAGATTTCATTATGGCAAGCGACATCGTCTTGGAGGAAGAATCAGATGAGTACCAAAGAGGCTATATGAATGCTTTGTCCGCCCAACAGTAGCGATATTCACTTAGGAGCAGATATGTGTCGGTCAAACCAATTCAGAAAAGGAAGGATGTTGAAGCATCAAATAATGATTCATCAGTTGCACAAAGGAAAGGAAAGGAGGAAGCTGGTCCAGAGAGCAGCAAATCACCATTAGCAGAACAATCACATCAGCAAGTTGCATCGAAAGAAAAGGAAAGGAAAGAAATCCCAGTCAAAGAGGTAGAAAAGATTCCCACTTTTAATTTGGAGAATGAGATTTATAAATTGAAGGTATCCATCCCCTTGACTGAAATAATGAAGAACAATAGTTATAGAGGACAAGTATCTAAAATGTTGAATTTGGACCCAATGTCCGACATGATGAATGTCGAAGATGATCAACCTGAAATGATTTTTGGGCCAGCATCGAATGGTGAGTCTCCTGATAGTGATGTGCCACCTTTTTATATTAGTTTAAGATTGCATGATTTTGTGTTTCATAATGCCATGTTTGATTCCAGAGCTTCTCACAATCTCATGCCCAAGGTTATCATGGATATGCTTGGTCTGGACATCACTCAGCAATACCATGATCTCTATTCGTTTGATTCCAACAGAGTAAGATGTATTGGGCTCATCAAATACTTGGTTGTGAGTCTGGATCAGCTCCCAATGAAGAATGTTTTGATGGATGTTGTGGTAGCGGATATTCCTACCAGGTCTGGCATGCTTCTTTCCAGGTCTTGGGTAGCAAAATTGAAAGGGACACTATAGCTAGATTTCTCCTATGCAACGATTCCGGTGTTTGGACAAATGAGGAAATTGTATCGGGAACAAAAAATGAAATACATGATCACAAGCAAGGAGAAACCAATAAATCATCCAACTAATTATGCACATACAAATTTAGGATCTTTTGTTTTGTATTCAGATAGTTTCAATGATATAGATAGTCAGTTAGTAGAAGCAGATGATATTCTGGAAATAGCAGAAAATTTCAGAGGAGTTTTAAAGAGAGAAGAACAAGAACAGCAGAACACCATCGGGCAATCAGATGAAAGTAATGGACAGCAAGCAGACAAAGCACAACAAACAGATTTCCAGCACTTGCAAGAGGAGGAAGAAGGTTTGTGGACCATGGATTTCTATGGAGCAGTGGGAAATGATGGCGCTAGAATTGGAATTTGGGTACACAGTCCTTTCTCCTCCCCGAACAAAGTCCCTAGTAACGTGCAGGTATGCTCTTACAAGTTGGCTTTTGAGTGTTCAAACAATGAATCTGAGTATGAAGCTCTGATTGCTGGCCTAAAGATTCTAAGAAAGATGAATGCTAAGAGGATTTCAATATATGGCGACTCCGAATTGGTAATCAAGTAGGTCAGAGGCGAATATCAAGCAAAGCACCCTAGGATGCGGGCTTATTGTAATGCAGTTCTGGACATCCTACAACTATTTTCTGAATATACCTTGACATATGTGCCTCGTATACAAAATAGTATTGCTGACGCTCTTGCCAAGGCAAGAAGTAGTTTGAAGATCCCAATGAAATCCAACAATAAATTTGAAATCCATGTCAAGCGTCGTCCAACCGTTCCAGACAATCAGAGATATTGGCAAGTGTTCCAAGATGATGAGGAGATTGATGATTTTCTGCAAAACAAAGGCAAGTTCAAAGAGACCTCAATTGATGTAAAAAATGACGATGGTAAAGGTAATGCTACAGATGAGGTGCAGATCAATGAAATGGACGTATTGTAGCTGAAGAATAATGTTATTCCTAAAGGCTTGATACCTTTAGAAGAACTCTTTGATCAAGATGATGTAGTCCGCACCAACATTGCAGCCAACAGAGAAGGGTGTGGAAGAAGTCAATATCGAAACAACTGATAATCCTAAATTGGTAAAATTGTCCAAAGCATTGCCACCAAAGATCAAGGACAAATATATCAGTTTTTTGTCTTCATTTGCAGATGTGTTTGCTTGCGATTATTTTGACTTAAAGACATGATACCAACATAATTCAGCACACTATACCCATCAAGCCCAATCAAAAACCATTCAGACAGAAGTTGAGAAGGCTAAATCCAAAGTTGCTGCCCTCTATTGAAAAGGAGATAAACAGGTTGTACAAATCAGGGATCATTGTGCCCATTAGATTTTCAGATTGGATCTCCAATTTGGTGCCCGTACGGAAGAAGACGGGTGAGATTCAATTATGCATTGATTTTAGAAATCTCAATAAAGTTTCATTGAAGGACAACTATCCACTACCCAAAATGGACCATATACTTCAGCGAGTAGTGGGAGCATCTCGTATGTCATTGCTTGATGGCTACTCCGGGTATAACCAAGTTTCTATCCACGAAGATGACCGAGACAAGACAACGTTCACCACTCCATGGGGAACCTTTCATTACGCTAAAATGCCTTTCAGTTTGAAGAATGTGGGTGCCACATTTCAGCATGCGATGGACTTGGCTTTTGCAAATGAGAAGGATGTCTTTTTGGTGGTGTACCTAGATGATTTGACAGTGTTTTCCAAATCTGATGAAGAGCACATGTACCATCTAAAAACTGTCTTCCAAAAGTGCAGAAAATATGGCTTGTTGTTGAATCCGAGGAAGAGCTTGTTCGCCATGGAGGAAGGCAAACTACTTGGGCACATTATCTCAAAAGATGGCATTCGTATTCACCCAGCATGTGTGCAAGCAATTCAGCAAATCGATCTGCCCTGGAATAAGAAAGAGATACAATCGTTCAATTGTAAGATGAATTTTCTATGCCGCTTTGTACCTAATCTTGTTGAACACCTAAGGGAGATGACAAACATGCTTAAGAAGGATAGCCAAGTGAAATGGAACTGATGAGGCTGTAAAATATTTCAATCTGGTCAAATTGGTTCTTTCTTCAGCTCCAGTTCTAGTCAGCCCGGACTACACTCAAGATTTCATATTGTTTTCATTTGCTTCGAAGCATACTATGGCAGCGGTGTTATTTCAGAAAAGAGATGATCATGAAACACCCATTGCATTCTTCAGCAGAGCTATAAGAGATGTAGCCTTAAAGTACAACATCATTGAGAAGAAAGCCCTGGCACTTGTGAAGGCATTGAAAGATTTCCGGGTATATATTATACATTCTCACATTTTGGCCTATGTTCCTAACACTGTTGTCAAAGATGTTTTAGTGCAGACCGATCTGAAAGGAAGAAGAGACAAGTGGATTTCAGCCTTGCTGGAATATGATGTGGAAATAAAGCCCACAAAGCTGGTGAAAGGACAGGGATTGGCGAAGTTAATGGCTGAATCAAACTTGCACGCCTTGGACATAAATCTGATCGCTGCTATGTCTGATGAGAATGAGGAAGGATCATCAATTTAGGTATCTGAAATGTTTTCTCTTTCGCCATGGTATTCAGATATCATATATGTGCTTAAAAATTTGTCACCACTACCCGGCATGACTAGAAACAAAGCGAGAACACTCAAGTTGAAGGCTGCCAAGTTTTGCATTCTAAATTCTGCACTGTATTGGAAAGATCCTGGTGGCATTCTGTTAAATTGTTTGGTGGAAAAGGAAGCAAAGAAGGTCATGGAGGACTGTCACCAAGGAGACTGTGGTGGTCACCTTTTCTGGAAGTCGACAGCAAACAAAATTTTGAGAGCATGGTACTATTGGCCGACATTGTTTGCTGATGTATATAAGATGGTCAAGCACTGTCATAAGTGTCATATTTTTGAAGGAAAGCAGAAGTTACAACCTTTACCACTTAAGCCTATTGAGGTAAGTGCTCCTTTCCAACAATGGGGATTGGATTTCATTGGCGAAATTCATCCTGCTTATTCCGGTCAGCATAGATGGATCCTCACAGCAACATATTATTTCATGAAATGGATCGAGGAAATTCCCACCAGACAAGATATTGATGTGGTAATCATTTATTTCCTTGAAAATAGCATCTTGTCTCGCTTTGGTTGCCCGAATAAGTTTATCATTGATAACGCAGCAGCTTCCAAATAAAAAAGGATGGTAGCGTTTTGTCACAAATATCACATCATCTTGGGTCACTCAACTGCCTATCATCTGCAAGGCAATGGATTGGCAGAGTCTTCGAACAAATCATTGGTCAACATCATCAAGAAGCTGTTGGAAATAAACAAGAAAAGTTGGCATAAGAGGTTGGTCAATGCACTTTGGGCAGATCAGGTCAGTCAGAACAAATCCATAGGTACATCACCTTTCAAGCTTGTTTATGGAGTTGATACAGTATTTCCTACCTCTCTCGCTGCCTCGGTAGTCAAACTTCTTCAGGAGGCCGACAGTGACGAAGATCCCATGTAGATAAGGTTGAATCAAATGGTCCACTTGCAGCAGACCAGAGAAGAAGTTTTCAAGAACACATCCAAATTGTAGGAGAAAATCAAGAAAAATTATGACATAAAGGAAAAGGTGGACAAATTTCAGGTGGATGATGTGGTGCTGAAGTGGGATGCAAGGAATTAGGAGAAAGGCAAGCACGGTAAGTTCGAGAATCTTTGGAAAGGTCCTTTCAAGATTGCAGCATATCAAGTTCAGAATTCCTTTCTTCTGAAGGAAATGAACGGGGAAGATTGTCCAGGAGGGCCGATCAATGGTCAGCTGCTCAAGTGGTACCATTTCTGAGTTATTAATGCTACTTCCACTGTCACTGTAAATACCATTTTATTTCAGTTTAGTTAGAGTTTGTTAAGTTAGTCTTCGAGTCATTTCAATTTCAAATTTGAGTCAGTTGTTTGGTCATTTCAGTTTCATAAATGAGTCAGAGTCCTGTGTTATTTGTCGAAATAATGACTCCATAGCCCAATGGACGAAGGCACTATCTAGATCTTCCAGATATCTACTGTTCTTGGCACCTCCAAGGAGCTACCATCCCCCATTGGAGCCAATGTTAGAGTCGGTCTGGTCAGTCCTCCGCCAGAGATCAAAACTCTTTATGCATTTCATTTTTAGGTGTCCCGCTCCATTCGCTTAGTTGCATTCCGCTAGGGGCATTCCATAATCTTTGCGGAAAAGGTCATGCTAGTCATTTTCCCTCATGTCTGGCTCCTGCTGGCTTAGGTCTTTTGTCAATGATCACCAAAGTCCATGACAGTCAAGGTCTGGTCCTTTAATGGACAAAAGTCATTTTTGATCATTAGGTCTAGGGATTCATCAATTTGGTCTTCAATCATGTTCAATAAAGCCATGCAGGCTAGAGTGAGGCCCTTACATAGTTATGATTCAGAGATTTTCATCGTCATGGTGATAAACTTCGTCTCTTCTTCAAAACTCTGTTTTGAATAAAAGTCAAACAGTGTCATTGGTGATAAAATTTTCAAAAAAGTCGTAAATTGATTTCTTCAGATGCAGTCATGGTTTCCATGGCCAAATGTCCTGTCGAGAAATCCCTGCGAAGAGTGCCAAAAATTTCATCATTTGAGCTAAAATTTCAAAGAGAAAGTGAAAATCAATGTTGCTTTAAGTTAGTGAAAAAGTGTTAAAACATAACATTAGAAAAATGTGTTTTTGAAGAGGAAAAAATTAAACCCACGACTTCAAAGCCTTTATATACAAGTTTCCACCAAAATCAAAGGCATTGTGCAAATCAAGTTCATAGGGAGACATTGCAAAGTGTTTTGAGAGCATCGTGCATGTTTGAAGCAAGGTTCGAGGCAGTTTTCAGGGCACGACACATATACACAGGGGTGCGGTGCACACAGAGGGCACGACACACACAGAGCCAACCCTCAGTGTATTTTTTCAACGGGCGCGACGCACACCCAGGGTGCGGCGCACTGGGTTTTGCGTGAGGCACATACCCACAAAGGGCCAAAACAGTGTCAAATTCCCTCAAGTTTTTTGTGAAGCCCATCAAATTGACAGGTAGGCTCTATGACATGACTTGTTCATCAAAGTTTATAAATGATATGGTAGTTTATGGCTATGTTTGAATGCAACGAAACTCATAAAATCAACCACAAGAAAACACCAAAGGCCATTGTTGCTAGGGTTGCATAATTGTGGTATTGAGGCCAAGGTTCCATTTTCTCCCACCATTTTTCCCTCACCTACCATTTTTCCCTATCCTCTCTTTCTCATTGTTCCTATTATCCCTACCCCAAAACACTACCAAACCCTATTACCTTTCCCCTCCTCTTATTTGTCAGCATAACACCCCAAAACCCTACCTTGTCAAAACCCCAAAACCCTACCCTATCAAATACCCAAACCCCCTACATGTCCCTAAACAAACTTCTCCCCATAACCCATATTCCCATCATATTGCTCCCTTCCTAATACTCCCATTTTCATTGTTCCCCTTGGTGACAGATATCACAAAAGCACCTAGCTTCACACCATCATCAAAGGGCAGCCTAAGTACAGTACACACAACAATCATTGCATCACAGCATTCATCAAAGTATGAGATGGAGACACAAAGTGACTCATCCTCGGAAGAGCAGGCTCCCAGGAGACATCACAAGAGTGGCAAACATGTTAGGGATGAGCCCACTACCCTCACTGAATTACAAGCATGCCCTCTCGCCATGTCATGCTTCCAGCACCTATCGTGCCTTGAATTTTGTCAAAGAGTGGAAAATGTTAGAGTTTATCATGAGTTGGGCCGTCTATTTGTGCTTCACCTACATGGAGAACAGTCTATCTTGGCCGGGGTCACCTTCACATTGACACCCGAAACCATCTCAGTGGCAACATGCATACCAAATGTTGGAGAACAGTGGCATAAGAAGAAGAAGGTGGATAGGCAACACTATGAGCCTTACATTAAGGCCAGATTCTTGAGTCAGCTCATAAGAGTCTTCCCATTCAAATATTTGAAAGATGAGTATGCTCCGCTCATGAAATTGACCATGAAGTACTTCAGCTGTGAGGGGAGGTTCTCTCAACTATATGCTTATCACATCAGGTTGCTCGTGCACTTTACCAGGGTGAGGATGATGAACCTCCCATTTTTCATTTGCAGGAACATAGAGAGGATGAACACCTTCATGCAGCATAAGACCCCTCAGCAGCAGCTTAACAGTGTTTATCACTTTGCTCTTATCCGGATTTTAGTGGATCATTAGTTTGGGATTGCAGGGCATTTCTTGGGAGGACCTCATCTCCTGTGCCTCTTCAGCACTTCAAGGTATTATCAGGAAGAAGCTGAGATAGGTGGCCTTCTCATCAGTATGAGCACCATGAGACCACGACTATGCCAGTATTCGTGACATATTAGAGAGGCAGTAGGCACTTGTTTGCAGCAGCAAAGCGAGTGTTATCTCCACCCGGGGTGGAAGGGGCCTCACTTCCGGCATAGAAAACGCAGGTACAGAACAAGGGAAAGAGGCCCGTGCATGACGAAGGGCCATCAGGTGAACAGGAGGTCGATTTTATCCTCATTTAGGATGATGATGCAGATGTGGAGAGTGCCCGACTTAGGATGACCATTCAGGAGCAGAACACGGAGATCCAAGACTTTTCACTCAATGTAGAGAGGGCTAGATGGATCATCAGGTATCTGGAGCAGAGGAACAAGCAATTTGACGACCGGCATGCAATCATGGAGCTGCAAAGCATCCGTGAGAATCGACAAGCTGCCCAGCAAAGGAGGATCAAGCTCACTACCTTGGAGCAAGAAATTAACAATGATCGTGAGTCTTGGCTTGAGCGGATCAACATACACTTGGAGAGACTATTGGATAAGGATGACAAACACAAAACCATACTGAGGAGGATGGTTTATCTTTACAGGGCACAAAACATGAGTGCAAAGGCCTGGATAAGGAGCTTGAAGGCAAAATTGAGCAAAGCAACAAAAGAGGCAAAAGAGGCAAAAGAGCAAGATCGGCTTCGAATCTTGGCTGAAGCTTTTGTGGCCCAACAAAGTGCCTCTTAGAGAACCTCCAACCCAAATTTCAAGAAATTTGGGGCAATTTTGGTCACATGGAAATTTTTTGGTCAAAACACAGGTTTTTTCTCCCTGTGGCGCGACGCTTAGAATTGGGAGCTCCAAATGACAAATGGCTTGTATTTTTGGATTCAACATGCAAAATCACGACTAGTGGCACTTCGAAAAGAAATTTGGGCATGATTTGAGTCTCCAGGAGGTCAAACACACCCACAAAATGACCTCACTGCCCCTATTTTGACACACAGGAAGCAATGCTAGGAGAATGAATATTTGGAGGAGAAAATGAGCACCAAATTCAGAAATTCCACTTGGGTTGGAAAGTCGACAGGACAGGATTTCCAACAAGCACACTTGGGCACATTTTGGGCTCCTAAAAGTTCCTCAAAATAGGTTCCAAAGTGGCGCAATGCATATAGAATTTGGCGCGACGCATATAGGGAAAAAGGCCAATTTCACCTTCATTTCGCGAAATTTCGTTTCGCGACTTCTCCAAGTGGGCCCTCTCATCTACCATTTCACTTTTTTGGCACCTAAAGTAGAATTTAAAATATTTTCACTCCAGATTGGCTTCTATCCAAGTGGCAAAGGAAGGAAAATAGTCACCCAAGCCATTTGTCATGTTTGTAACGCTGCACCTGTAGCTAATGGTTGGATTTCCACCACCATTTTGTATGATTCGAGTAACTCCCCAACCCTTGGACGTTCTATGTCTTCATGGCACATTCTATATATTGTATGAAAACTATTTGCAAAGGGTTGGTTGGCTTGTAACTTCTGGGAGACTGTGGGAAAGAAACTTTGTTTCTTCATTGTATATTTTGACAGAGGATTGATGAAAGGCAGGGGCTCTGTTTCATGAGATTCATGTGGTTACGAGTGTAGCAAATGTGTCTCTTATGTTTCATATGTATTTCGTTATGTTTCATAGTTCATTTCATATGCATTTCCAATGAAATTTTCTAAGTTAGATAAGGTAGAATTCAATTTTATTACTCTGCCTGTGGGAAAATTTCATGTTTAGTGTTCTTCTGTTGAAAAGGATTCATGTGTGTATGCTCTTTTCACCCTCCTAAGCAATCTCTCCATTTTGCGTTATTTCAAACTAAATTGCTAGGCTTTCCGCCTGTCTTGCCTCACGAAGTAATCTGTGCCTTTGTATTTCATCCTCTGCTCATTGCTATCCGTTGGTCCCATACCATCCCAGAAACACAGTCATTCATAAAAATCGCTTCTTGTATCCATATTCACTTACTAGCCTAAGATCAATATTTCACTGTAAGTCATCTCACACCATTTCGTTTACTTATTCATTGAGTGTGACTTGCAGAGAGCCCTCTCCTGTTCTGGTAGGGCTAGCTACCAGACTGAGCGTGGTTTGTGGTTACCCTGAATTTTGCCTTCCTTCAGCCTAAGGCGGATTTAGGTGCTAACAGTTGCTTCACGCGATTTTCATTAGGTTTCACGGGAATCCTCATCTCTCCCAACACCTTGAAAATTCCCCTCATCTCCTCAAAGGTGTTGGGGAATAGGTCCTGGTATTCATGCAACAAGTCTACAACCTTCTCAAATGTGTCATCATCCCAATAGTCCCCAATGACTATCATCTTGGGACTTCCTTTGTCCCAATGTTCACCTTACGAGTCCTAATACGTTGTGCATACCTTGCAAACTACAATGATGGTCCACCCATTGCATGTTCCCCTTCCACTTCTAGAATTGGAAAGTTTTGGGGATCGTCTTCATCCTCTCCTTGTTCCACCACATTATAGCCTTCCAAAAACTCATGCACCCATTGCAAATGTCGATGCACAAAACATAGTGGCATGCTCCCCAACATTGTCGATTCCTTTGCGGAAAATATATTATGTCACATCACCTTTAAGCATTGGCTCCTCCGCTTCAAAATTGAATGTGGTCCTGAAATTTTGTGTCATTTCATTCCAATCTCGTGTTCCTCCATACACTTCCAATTCAATATACCAATTAGCTAGAATGGTATCCAAGGTGTGTATTAATCGATGCACCCACTCTTATTGTGGCACTCATCCCTTGGTCCGGGCACATACCGCTTCAGGTGTGTCTTATGGAACTCCATGCCTAAATACTTCTCCCCATGGACCCCAAAATTGGTCCTAAATCTAACCTTCATCAAATTCTTACACTCGTTCCATCTCGCGACTTGTTCTCTATGTGTAGGTCACCATATGATTGGGATTACACACAACACAACGTCTAGTTCAGGAATCCTCTAAAATTCATGTATGTGGTCTTCATGCTCTTTTACAAAATATCTACCTCAATTAATCCATCGAAAAGAGGTGGATTATGCACCTCAATTCCTATCCAGTGCACCATCCTCATGATATGTGCCATCTCCGTGTACTAACTTCATGCAACTGATTTTTCATATTCTCCAAAGCTTCCTCCAAATATGTTATGCAGGATCCAATGTTGTGCCAACTCAACACCTCGTCAGTTGTGGGATCTACATAGTCATCCTGTCAGGTTGTGACATTATAAATGTTGTCCATCTCTTCCTGACTAAGCTTGCCCTTGATTGGTTCAACGTATTGATCTCCTTCACACAAATCCAATGGTGCTATCACTCAGATATTTCTTCCTTTAAAAATAATTTGTCGTTTCTTTAAATTAATGATTACGTGGTTAATATGTTGCATAAAACTTCTAGGAACCTAGCATTTTGAGTTTTACTCGTACCTGAAACTTTGAAACTTGGCCAAAACTCAACCAAAACTTGATCATCATGTAATCATCTATGAGAGTCAATATAAACTTGGATTTCCTTCTAAATTGTCATATATGGGTATTATTCCCTTTTTTCTTGTAAAATAATGTGTGATTCACTTATTGTCATTTCTACCGATGTTTCCATTTCTCGGAGGTGACGTTTCTAAATGTACCTATTACGGAAACTCCAAAACGTTTTGACGCTTCATGCAAATTAGCATAGTTATCAAAATAACAATCAATCCCAAACAGAGCAGGATAGGGATCGTTGTCATTGACGATCTCGATAACTTCAAAATCAACGGTGCTCGACACCTCGTCAATGTCCAATGGAACTCTTGTCAGTTTTTCGATAGGAAATATGATGATAGTTTTCCAACCTGAGTTGAATCAGAGACCAACTTAGCTTTGGCTTCCCCATCATATCCCATGTGCTCTTAGGTAAAATATTTATATCTGATCCTATGTCCAAGATGATTTTTTCATCTCGTATTCTCCAATTTGTGCACTGAACAAAAATTCTTTGCTAGTTCTCTTCCTACGATCCACTTGATTTACTATGCACAACGACATTCGCATAATGGCCACTTCAGGTCTGTTGGCACACTGCTCCACCATTTTCCTGAAATTCTACAAAGCCTAGGGGTCTTTTACCAATTCTAGGCAACTTCACAGTAGACTCTGAACTAGATCTACTACTATCCTCTGCTCTCCACCTTGAGTGTTATCATATATCACTGACATGGTTGCTTCACACAATTCCTATGGCTTGTCCCATTCTACCACAACTAGATCTTGTTGGGCTTCCTTGTAGGTAGTGTTCTCCCAAACAGGGTCAAATTTTGAAGGTGTGTCAAGTGCTCTCCTTACCCACTATGGTTGTGGTGTCCTAGGCTTTGCAACATTTTCTCCTATCTGATACCTCCCCGAGTCACCACGCTAAACCATTTTTGAGTCTTATGAGGTTCAACAACTATCATTTGTACATTAGATCCCTTCTTCTCCTGCCACTTACCAATCAGTTATGGATAGTTCTCTGTTAGATGGTCTAATGATTTGTAATAAATGTAAGTGTAGCCTCATTGCAGATGTCCCTATTGTCCGCAATTGTAGCATACTATGATACTCTTTGATCGGCCAAATCCTCCTCTCCCTTGACCCAGTCCTCCAAGTCCCCTAGTCGCCACTCCTCATCCTCCCCCTTGTTGATTATTCTATCTACCCTAGTTATACCTTGGTTGGTTGAAGTTGGTCAACGCGTCTTCCAGCTCTTTGGGTCCCTAGACCTGGAATGAGTCGAAAGTGCACTCACGCATGAACTCTAATGCGCGGGAATGATGGACATCATGTCCTACTAATTTACAGAAGTAACAAAATAGAGTGTTGTTCATAGCCTCATAGTTGTATCATTGGGAAAATCGTTGGTATGTGGCCCCATACTTGATATATCTCACACCACATTCCCCTACCCTACGTAAGCAGATTCATTGCGCCAGTCGCCATTTAGTCTATCAACAACTTGCATTAATTTCTATGGTGGCCCTTTGTCCTACAAATGGTGCACCGTACCTATTCCCATTTTTCCTTCCCCTTCATCAAATCCTGAAGTTGTAAGGTCAACACAACTAGTTGTGATTGCACCTACGACATGACATTTCTCTCTTTGCTTCTTCCTAGTGAAGCCTATAGTTTCAGCGCAAGATTTAGAGCCTTTGATTGCATGCATATTTTTTATTGCACCAATGGTATCCTAATATGCAAAAAAAATCCCGTAATGAACCATTATTTATGTTGCGTGTTTGGGATCTCGAACATTAGCCTTTCCTTCAAAACTATGAATCGTTGGTCAAAGTTCCATACCGACTCACTTGGACCTTGCTTAATTTTCCTTTAAATCTATGATGCACTGAGACTCTGCTTTTGGATTTTTGAACTCCCTTATCAGAGTTTGTTTAATCTCATCTAGATTCATATTTTGTTGAGCTAGAGTCGTGTGTTTGAACTTCATGTACCATGTCAATGCACGGTCGCTGAAAGTTGCTTCCAGCTACACAATCCTGGTCACCTCATCCTGAAAATTCTTGGTTGTCCAAATAACCTTGCACACGAACAAATCTTCTTTTGGGTCCTCAATCACAGCACCATGAAACATTGGCATATATAATTCCACACCTACCAATGTGCTTTGCGCGACACTTCTAGATAAAGTACTTCCACTTGCACTTGTTGAACTACCAAAAAATTGTGCACCCGATTGTGCACCACTCTGAGCTTGAGTACCTTGTGTCATTCCTCCTAAAGTCTGATCAATCCCACTAATACTAGTGTTTCCTCCTCCTTGACTAAAATTACCTTGTATGCTAGGCATATCAGTGCATTGAGTACTTACCTCCTGGTTTGTGGGTGTGCGCGAGGTTGTAGGATCAACATTAGGCACAGTCTAATTTTGTTGTTCTAGTTCCAAATATTTTCTACTGCAGAGACTTAGCGGCACTCCTTCTCCTTCCTCTGACTGTGATGTATTGGAAAAATGGTGCACCATACCTCTTCCCGTTTTTCCTTCCCCTTCGTGAAATCCTAAAGTTGTAAGGCCGGCGTAGCTAGTTGTGACTACACTTGTGCCATGCCATTGCTCTCTTTGCTTCCTACTCGTGAAGCCTGTACTTTTAGTGTAAAATCTAGAGCCTTTGACTGCATTCCTATCCTCTATTGTGTCAATGGTATCCTAATATGAAACAACATTCCTGTAATGAACCATTCTTTATGTTGCACATCTGGAATCTCAAACATTAGCATGTCCTTTAAAACTTTGAATCATTGGTCAAAGTCCCATACCAACTCACTTGGACCTTGCTTAGTTTCCTTTAATTATATCATGTACTGAAACTCTACTTTGGCTTTTGGAACTCCCTTATCAAAGCCTGTTTAATATCATCTAGATTCATATTTTGCCCAACTAGAGTCGCACGTTTGAACTTCATGTACCATGTCAATGTGTGATCCCTGAAAGTTGCTTCTAGCTACACAATATTGGTTGCCTCATCTTGAACCTGCGTGGTTGTCCAAATATCCTTGCACACAAACAAATTTTGGTCTAGGTCCTCGATCCCAAGTTCACAACACCATGAAACATTGGCATCTGTAATTCCACACCTACCAATGTTATTTGAGTGGTATTTCCATATAAAGTACTTCCACTTGAAAAAACCAGAAAACTATGCACCTGATTGTGCACCACTCTGAGCTTGAGTACCTTGTGTCAATCCTCCTATAGTCTGACCAATCCCACTACTACTAGTATTTCCTCCTCCTTGACTACAATTACCTTGTATGCTAGTCGTATTAGTGTATTAGGTACTTACCTCATGGTTCATGGATAGGTGAGAGGTTGTGGGCTCGAAACTAAGCACCATTTGATTTTGTTTTTATGGTTCCAAAGCTTATGTATTGTAGAGACTTAGCGACTCTCCTTCTCATTCCTCTATCCGCATTGTATTGGATTTTGTTCCTTCATAGCTCTAGTCACTAGCACTACTTGTCCTTCGGTATCTTCTCTTATAAAGCATCAATGTTGATCGACCTCCTCCCATGTCACTTTGTCAAAACCTCCTTTCAATACTCAAAGTACTACCCTCAAAACTCTGTCCCTCCATCCTATCTCTTACCATTCCTATGGGAAATTCTGAACCCACTATCAACTTCCATCACAGTCCTTCTACCTATTCTCATTTTCTTTTTCTCAAACCATCTCTTGGTTCTTCCCCACTTCCTCTTGCACATGAATGACCTAGTTTCTCATGTTACCTGATTCTAGCAGTAGAACGATGTGGTCATATAACAACATCTTGATAGCTAATGGTATCGACCTTATGAACCTGCCTCTCAATCCCTTCAAAAAAAATTTCTCTGATGTAGTGTATCACACTGTCACCTCTATTGCAAACTCAACAATGTATCCTTCCAACAAGATTTGAAAAAAAAAAAAATAGCACAAGAGGTTTTATTACTTACTGCTTGGAGTTGGTATACTTCCTGCAATGTCCACTTCCTTAGTCTATCATGACGGTATGTCATCTTATTGTCCTCTAATAATTTGATCCAATCTATCAGGATATTTGGAAATTTTGCAAAGCAAACTTGGTGGAAATCAGTATACACGTGTTTTTATAACCATTTCTCCATGCTCTACATCTTATCCTTGATCTCCTTTGCTGAAAACCTGTGATCCTTTCGCTTAATCCACCAGATAATATCCTTTTGGGTGAGGTTCCATGGTTTCCACATTCCTACGAGACTATACCATCACACAACCATCCTAGTCTGGGAAACATAAACATTTTTTGGTGCATGATATTCTGACAGACCCAAGATTTGCTACGCAGTGACCAACAAAAACCGACTCAACATCGACCATTTCAACAACACTAATGGAGTGGGTGAAGTCTCACCCGAGATGCTAATGGGTAACTGTCAAAACTAGGTTTCCACATTCTTACAAGACTATCTATAACCTATGAAACTAGACTCCCATTAGAAAGTAACTTCACCATTCTCCTAGTATTATTCACCGTGTGGTGCTTTAAGCCCCATGGATCACCAAACAACGTACATGTCAGAAAAAAATAATGTGCGTGGGGTTAAAGTAACTTACATCTTTAGCCATGAATCATAATATCAGCTATATCAAAGACTTATTCTTTTACAAAAATACAAAACTCTCTAAAAACATTAATAACCTTATAGATAACTAGTCTGTTGAAAGCATTCACAATTATTCGAGACCATCATAAAATGTTCAATACACATAAATCTAGTGTGTTGTAAACAACATCATAAATTTGGATATCAACACAAAACATAAGAGGCAACCCAACCTTCTTTCATATTATATTATCATCAAGGAAACAGGTGTTATGCATTGCAATACAAAAATTATACCACTAGGCTCACTAGCGTTTCAGATCTACACCATGTACAAAACAAGAGAAAAATTCATCATGCAAACCCAATCATATATACTTCAAAATTGACACCTATTGTTGAAGAATGTAACTATTGTCGGTCTTCATAATTGTATTTGTCTAAAGAAAGAAAAAGTTTTTTTTTATTGTTAAAATAAATTGACTTATTAAAGCATGGGTTTCATGCTTGGGTCAATGGTCAATAGGTCAAGCCTCCATTGTAGGATTCTCAAATTATGTTTTGAGTCATTGTCATTGTTATTTTGTTCTAGACCCTTCTTGGGATCTTTGTGTCAAGAAGGAAACATCATTTTTATGCATATTCTCCTCCTCCACCAAGTCATCTTCCTAATTCTTCAAGTCAACCTCAAAAGTAGTTTACAAGTCAGTATAAACATGGAGATTCAAGCTACTATATATAAGAGTGTATTCTACCTATTGAAGGATGGAGATATTTATTCGATATAAATATAAGTAGTGAACAAGAAATGTGAGATACTAGAAGGAAAAGTCTATGTTATGACAAGAAGAAATGAATCTTAGCAAAAGTCAAAAATTGTGTTTCACTATCACTCATGTGGGATTACTAAAATATTACAGGACTAAAACTGAAGAACTAAGTTAGGAAACTGAAATTGCAGAAGTAAGAAGAAAGGGATTGAAACCCTAATTGGAATGATTTTGTTTGACTTATTTATGGAAGGCTGACTTGGTGGAGTGAAGAAATCTATTTTTCTTGCATCCTCGTTGCATCAATTTGATCTGAATATACTAGTGGAAAAGTTTGAATGGGTTTTCCCCTACATAGGGGTTTTTCCTTGGTTGAATGCCTACATCTTGTGTTCATCATTTTGATCATCATATTTTGGCATTTATTTAATGATAAAGAATAATAATATAATCAAAAGAAGAAATATATAAAATCATAGGTAAATGTCAAGTAAGAGAAATCAAAATAAAATTTCCCTAATGTTGCCCCAAATGTATTTCTCAACATGGTATCAGTGCTTAGATCAGTGGAATAAGGTAGCTAATAGATAACTTCTCTAGGATAAAAGGGTTTTTAAATCTATCTTTGAAGGCCAAATAATTTAGAAGAGGAATCAAATTGATATGTGTTATAGCAAAAAAAACCAGTATGCAAATGTAATTGTATGTAGATTGTGTAAGAAATGTAAGTAAGTAATTGTATTATTGATAAAAAATTGAATGGTGATTACAATCCTTTGTGGTGGTGTGCCTATATAGGCATTAACTAGCCACGAAGGTGAATGGTCATGAATTTTGACCCTTTCCCTTCATAATTAATGGTTATTAATTAATTTCAATATTTAATTTATTATTAATATTATTATTTAATTAATATTTTTTAAGAATATTCTATTCATAACATTGCCACCCCCTTTAGAGATGATTTGTTCTCAAATCATAACAAGAAGGTTTTTCTCTAGTTGCATAGTGTGATATGGAATAAATTTATTTGTAGCTCTGGTTTTTGTATCTAGATTGAAACCTTATGACATTCTCATATCTCTTCGAACTTTTGCCTAGTGATGACAGTCATGGTTAAGTCCTTGATTGAGCATACAAAAATATCAAGTTTCTTAGCAAGATCAATGTTTATACAATTGTGTGTACTGCCATAATCTACAAGTATATTGACATTTTTCCTCTTATGATCCCTTTAAGCTTAAGGGTTTTAGGGTGTAATCTCCTTGTCATGTATGTTGGCAGTGTAGTAAGCTTAGTGTTCTTTCTTCTTGGTGTTGGAAAAAGTAATTGTGTTAGGTCTTCAATAATGTACTTGACTCATTATGTAATGTACTTGTTAAAAGAATAAAGAAAAGAATTTTTATTATTGTAACAATGACTTAGTAAAGCATGGGTTTAATGCTTGGGTCATCATTATATTAGTAAAAGTCCCCATTGTGGACTCATAGGATTAATATTGAGTTTATAGAGTCATTTTACATTTGAAGAGACCCTTCTTGGGCTTTCGGATCATGTAAAAAGGCTTTGTATCAAGTCAAATATGAATTATGTGTCCTCCACATCATGTCGACCTAAGGAAGATCAAGTTTGCATAAGGACCCCCATTCGATGCACAAGAATCCTATATATTGAAGGAGGTCGAAGTCATTTGGATCACTCACTCTCTCAAGGAATTCTCTAGAAGAGCTAGGAAGTATGAAGTCTACTATGGAAGGAGAAAAGGAGTGTGAGTTTTGGGGATTCTCTAAAGAAGAAGAAAATTAATCTTTTTGTCTCTCTCTCTCTCTCTGTTTCGTGGTCTTATTTGGGATATCAAAGTCTCCTAGGTTTTTTCTGCTGTCAGAAGTAGAATGTTGCTAGAAACTACTACTTAGTCGAATTTGCTAGAAGGGGTCGAAGATCTTCGAGGCTGACATGGTGTGGAGGGAAAGTCTAGTCTTAGTCTAGTATAGACCAAGTGGTTTGTAATAAAATAGTTTATCCAAGCGTCCTTGAATTCTCCCCAAACACACTTTTACAAAGACTCGATATAACATTAGGGTTCACCTAAGACCTTGTCAAGAGATTCCACCCTAGCTTTGGGGTATAAGTTGGAAGAAAAACTTTGTTGATTATCCATGTTTAGAAACACACATAATTTGGTGAGATTAAAGAACTTCATAGGATGAAATATGTTACCAACATCAGAGGGTTACCTAAGTGTTTCTATTTAATTAAATAGTCATATTAGCATCATTTACAATACAACTTGCAGAAATTCGGTTTGCAATGATAAAACTATGTTAGTTGATGGCTTTGAACTTTCAGAAAAAATCATATCTTTGCATTCTGCTTCCTTGGATTGTTACAAAGTGTGGTCAACATCCAACTCTACTTGGGGACACATTGCTTCATTGAAGGAATGTGAGAATCCAGAATCCTGTATCCAAGAAAATATAACTCCATCAATTCGATATCCATTCAAAATCCAAATCATCATGTATATATGGAACATCTTTTGGAATAGAAAAATCTACTCTTAACATATAAGCGTAAAGACATAAAATATAAATGCATGAAAAAAAAACTAACTAATGACATAAGTAAAATTCTAACTAAGAGTGTAGGGTTAGAAATAAAAGACAAAGGATGCCCTATGGTATCAAATGTCATCCATGTGGCACAATCTAGAACACCTATTTGCACACAGGAAAGTCGTTGTTTATTAGATGTCCCCTATTGAATTCTGACCCCTTTTGGTTGATGTAGACTTTCATCATTGTGTTGCACATCATTATCAAATTCAAGACATCCTCTTTTCTTGCTCGAAGATGAGATGAAGAATAATGATATACAGGCTGGAAGACTTCGCTCACAAATGCATTAAGTTTTGAAGGATGACCCTGTGGTTCAATTTCCTCATCACTGTCTAGATTCTTCAGATTTTCAACATGATACCTTCTTTCAACCTCTATGTATAATCTAACCATAACACCTGTTGTTACAGGAATAGTAGCATACGATAGATCCAACTGAATGCATCCACCTAAGTAAGCTACAAACTTTCTTGATAGAAGCATTCCCCATACATCTGGCATATCAATGATTGTTATGTCCATGGTGACAATTTTATAAGGATAATTTGCCAAGGAAACTTGTAAGTCCTTAACTTCACCAAGGACTTAAATTTTCTTTGAATCCATAGAGAAAATGTTGTGATAAGGCCTTGAGATTCTCAAATTTAGTTGGTCCATAACCTTCTTAGTCATGACATTGGTTGAAGCCCCGGAATCCAACATACAATTGCGAAGTAGGTGACCATTAACTTCTAAAGTAAGGAAGAAAGGTTGATTGTCTTCATTAGTCATGTAATAATTTAGATCCTGTATCAATCTTATCCTATTGATCCATGCCTAGAGATTTGAAGAATGTTTCTCTTTGAGAAGGAATCTTTAGAAGTTCTAGCACTGGGACATAAATCTTAACATTGTTTATCCATGAGGCCCAATCAATTTTCAATCCTAATTGATAGCTTTTAGATGCAACTTGTTTATTATGATTCTAATCCTTGTCCTTGTTTTGATAAGTATAACATTTTCTTCTAGAAATTTCCATAATTTGTTCCTAAGGCAGACTTTCACTATACATTTGTCTGATAGGATCTTTCTCATCATTGAAGTTGTTGATGTTGAAATATGAAGGGATCATGTTTTCACAACGACCTTACTTTCAAGAACTTTTACTTACATTATTTATTTATTCATTGCTTCCCTCGTCTAGGAGTTTTCTAGTAATGGCACATGCACTTTCTTCATGATAAAATTCATAAGGACTGGAAAATAGAATAGGTTAATCATGTGAGATTAAATTCTTACAAAATTGGAGAAATATTAAATGCTTACTAGAATGTAATTTGTTTAACCGAGCCCTTAGAGCCTTTTCAGGATCGGGAGCGGGGTTAACCAAGCTACTAGTATTTATTCTAGTATAAACTCTTGTGAATGGATGAATAGGTGGAGTCACCACCCAAATAGGAAGCTAACCTAAACGTCCAAGTGTTATGGATGCAGATTGAAAATATGATCATTGTGATGTGAAGATTAATGAAAATATGAAGGATGAGAATGACAAAAAGATGAGCATATGGAAAGAATGTTGAAACACTGGAAACAAGATTCTTGTCCCTTGCAATGGCACTAGAAAATGTGTCACTTAACGGGTAAAGAAGATGATAAGATACAAAGAAAATATGAGAATGAGAAGGTTCTAAAAGAAGAGATGTCGTGAGAACCAAGGGAAAACAATTATCCCCAACAATGGCGCCATAAAATGTTGTCTCTCAAATTGTACAGGTGATATGCAACAACGCTAAGGATGGGGGTTGTCACTCTGATCCCCTTCCTCTCCATTCTAGTTGTCTCTCTAAAACATCTATTGGGGGTATTCCCTATGAAATGTGAAGATGGGAGGCTTATTAGCGACCAACAAGTCTAGGAGACATAACTAACTGGCCTAACAACTTGGTTGAATTAGCAAGTTAAATGATTGCATTATATTATTGTGAAAGACCACTGCCTTAAATGGAATCAATTACTTGCTTAAAAAAAATTATTTATCAAGTTATGAGATGAAAATTTGTTTCCTAAATGATGTGTCACTATCCTAAATGAGATGCAAATCCTATAATCTAAGTGAGATGCAGAATATTGGTTTATTTTAAGTTATATTCCTATTTTAAGTGTATCCTTCTTCTTAATTGTTTTGAATCTAGTCTCTAGAGTAGGTTGTGAGAGAGAAGCCAAGGGGAAGAAAGCTAAGGCTTGATTAATGATACCTCCCCTTAGGTTCTAACCACCTGATGACTCTGGTGTTGTAGAGACTATGGCTCTGACGACTGCAATGTCACTGTGTTAACCACTAAAGGGGTGCTCTACACCTCAACCTAGATGAGAAAGGTGGGCCTATATCTCTATTGACCAAGCTTATGCTTAGAAGTAAATTAATTAATGCAAGAGGTTAATCCTAAGATGCAATTGAAAAATGTGAGTGCTCTTAAGGTGATATTATTAAAAGCTTTTAAGTAGTTGATTGCAATAATTTTGAATTATGAACAATAAGGTACTTCAACAATAAATGAATGACAATCTCAACAACAAGAGGAAGTGCTCAAATGTTAAAATTGGAAACTAGGGCAAAATTTGACTTTGGACAACCCATTTGATGGAGATGATGATTACATTGAATTCCTCTTTTTGAGAGGACCAAAATTGATCTAAAGATCATCTAACTTGGATAAGCATAAGTGTGTTTTTGAATTTATGCCCACACATGTATAAATTGTCAAGGTCGACCACAGCATCATGTAGGTTCATGAAGCCCAAGAAACATGTCACTTCACCCTCAACAACTTGTATAAATACAAGTGACCTCTCACCTCATTTCACATCATTATCACTCACATTCTTCTCTCTTCTCTCATTGATTCGCACAGCTATTGGGTAGATCTTCTCTCACACACGTGTGGCAAGGAGGATGACTTTTCTGGGCAAATTGCAGGGATGAATTTCATGATTGTTGTAGGAGTTTGACTAGCATTGAATTTGACTTTCCAGGCATATTTTGACTTCGATTTTCTGGGCAGATTTCTGTTTGGGTAGGTCATACCTTGGCACAGAAATTGAGGCATTATGGGCACTTTGATTGTAGTTGGAATTTGTAGGTTGACCACCCACTTCCAGGCAGAAATTTGACCAAGTTTGACCATTGGCTTTGGAATTGTTTTGGGCTGATTATGACCTCCTATTCAGGCCAAGTTTGATTGGGTTTGACTGAGCTTTAAAGAAGACATTTTGCTGTTGTTTTTACTAGCATTGACATTTTGGTTAGGACTGAATTGATTGTATATTTGATAGGGTTGTTTTGACTTTGATTTGGCAAGTCAACTTTGACTTTTTGTACTCTCTATCTACTAAACATGTTGTTGAGTTCCAAAACTACCTCTCTCTTAAGCAACTTTCTCATCCTTCTTCCTTTGCTTTTCCATGAAAAATGCATCCTTAATCATCAAAAGCCATTGCACATTGCCTCAAGGAGTATATTTCGATGATTTACAAGTTATATTATTATGTTTGTTATTTGAATAGGTTTTTGTCTTTCATCTATGGAACACATCCACATTTCGTAGCTAATCAGCTATTCCGCAACCATCTCCACCCTTTTGTAGGTTACAGGTGTCAAGAGAGGAAAAGGACCACATGGGTAGCTTAGAAAACGTCAGAGCATGGATTGTATCCTATCCATTTGGCCTAGATTGATGAGGAGGACTCTGGTCAAAGGGAATTCAACTATAGAAACCTATGGCAAGTGGGACTCTATTTTTCACACAATTCTCAGTGATGGATCTGAGGCAGTGTCTTGAAGCCAAGGACTTCATTTACCACCTACATAAACAAAATCCAATAGCCACTATTAGAAGATTTATGTTTCAAGGCAACCGAAGACAAGAATTCTGCATACATTACCTGCCTACGTGTTTTGATGGAGTTGATTTCTCTCTTCAAAACAATTGTATATTTTTCTATAAATACTAGCGTGTAGAATGCAAAACAAGTTCAAGTTTTTGCTTATGTAATAGTGAAAATTTCCGCTTTGTAGTGTGAAAAACTCAGCTCTCTATTTTAATATAAAGACTCTATTTTCAATGGATACCTGAAGTGTTTGTGAAGTGTTGATTCCATGTTGATAATCCGAGACCTTGCAGAGGGCCCTTGCGTGGTCAAGGGTACATTTTATTTCTATTTCCTATTTAGTAGTTCAGTTGTACATTCACTGTGTTTTTAATTATGTTTATAATTGTTTTCTAACTCTATTTGTAATGAAACTTATGTCATCTTTTTACTAACTTAGTGTAGTTCTATTTCAGCGCATAACAGTTCTTTGGTTATTTGCTACTCTGTAGTTTCTTATCAGTGGTTTTAAGTTGATGTCAGTAGCATAAATTGGTTCATTTTATTTGTTGTTCATTAGTTTTTAGATTTAGAATTAAGTTGTTCAATGCCATTTCCTTATTAGTTTAAGTAACTCCTATTATGAATGAATATTTTCAAAAGCCTTTTAGTTGATGGTTAATCCTAAAACTAAGTGGTGAAATGTTTCATTTGTGAATGAGTCTCTTTCTACATTTTTTTTATGTTTACCTTTCTTAGAATAATGAAGAATGAAATCTCTCAATAATTCTATCACAAGGAGATAGTGCTCTCTAAATTGTGTAGCAGAGTGACAGAAATACTTCATTTATCTTAGCTTTCATAATAGAATAGTTTCAACTTCATTCTCAATTATGGTTTTTCACTTAGTTTAACTCATGTCTACTTTTCTTAGAATGATGAAGAATGAAATCTCTCAAGAATGCTATCACAAGGAGGTAGTTCTCCCTAAACTGTGTAGCAGAGTGAGAAAAATACTTCATTTAGCTATGCTTTCATAATTGTAACTTCATTTTCAATGTTGTTTTTTTTCACTTAGTTTAGCTGCAAATTCCATCTTCAATTGTTCATTAAAGTTTTGATTCTGTAGTAGATTAGATAGTAGAAGTAATCTTACGTTTAGTATTTCACTTTCAATTTATCATAGATAGCTACAATATTATTTTCTCATTTAAGCTTTGGGTTTTGTAATTGAATAGTTAGCAGTTTTTCTAAGTTCATGTTTTGGAAACAAACATAAAAGCAAGAAGAGAAGCTCTGTTTTCATTTTCTTGGTTAAAACTTTACTTCCAAATTTGGCTTAAAAGCACTTTTAGCTCTCATTGCATTTCTCTAGATTCTTAGTAGCACTAGATTAAGATTTTGTAGATTACATTGCAAAACATTAGGAATCAAAAGAAAAAAACCCCAAAACAAACATAAAACTCAAAAACAGTGAGGTAAGAGGGTCATCTAGCACATATAGTGCACTACACTTCATCAGTTTATGATACCCGGATTGATAATTTATGTAGCAATTTAGGACACTAAATTGACTGAGCATTTTGGCGCTGTTGCTGGGGAAGTGTAACTAGGTACCCTTATCTCTTACATTAATTAAAAAAAAAAAAAAAAAAAAAAAAAAAAAAAAACACCAACAACAATGACATGCATAGAGAAAGAGATTCTAGGGGTACATTTATAGCTAGGGGCAAAAGTTTGATTCCTACAACTCCACCTACTCCACCAAGAGTTAGGAAAGACACACCTCCATCCCAGACTCATACTGCCAACCATAGGATTCTTGGAATTCAAGGGTAGAAATTCAATCAGAAGATTCTCCTACATCATCCACCAAAACAGTCCTAGGAGAGAAGACCTTTTTCACTTCCACAAGGGAGCCTATTGTAGTTGGAGAATTAGGACTACCCGGTGAGGAAGAAAAAGTAGGAACTCTCTCCCATAGTACATTAATAGAAGAACCAGAGGAGGAAGAAATAACCTTGCAGGTTGAGCCTTATACTGACTCTAAAGAAACTATAATGACAAAAGAAGAACAAGATGGAGAATTCACACTATTTGGAGGAGGGGGTAGAGGGGGAGGTAGAAGAAACAATGGAGGAGGTATAGGTAATAATGGATGAGGTAGAGGAAATAGGGAAATAGATAACTCATTTGGATATCCTATAGTAGATGAGGAAACACATACCACAATGAAAAACATTTCACCATCTGTCCTCCCAAACTTTTATGGGTTGAGAAGTGAGGACCCTGAAACATTTTTGTTTGAGTTTGAAGTCTTGTGAAAAACTTATGACTATCTATAAGACTCTCAAAAACTCAAATTGTTCCCTTCAAAACTAAAAGAGGCTGCTTTGAAATGGTTTATGGGGTTAGTCAATCAATCCATTAGAACTTGGAATGACATGAAACAAGCATTTTTGGATAGATACTTGGATTATTGTATGCCTACTAATCATAAGGATGAGGTGTTAAAAATGATGCAAAAGGAAGATTAAAACTTAGAGGATTTGCTTGAGAGATTTAACTACAATTTGAAAAAATAAAAAATGAACAATCTAGATGAAGAAACTTTGAAATCTCTTTTGTTAAAGGCCATTAGAGATGAATGGATATGTATCCTTAAAATGATGGGGAAGGGAGATATCTTTCAACTTCCATTGAGTGACATAGCAGAACTATGTGTTTATCTCTCAAGAGGGAAATCTAAAACTGGGAAAGGACCAAGAGATCCTTCTCTTATTAGAGCAAACGAATCTGCAACCAGATCTGTAAGTAGGGCAGAAATTGGCAATATTCTTGATGAGTTTAAAACTGACATTTTAGGGAGCCTTAGTGAGCAGCTAAACACCCTAAAAATCCAAAACAAGCAAAAAACAAAGGCTGATGCTTTAACCATCTTTTGTCTAAAATGCAGAAAGAAACATGCTCTAAGGGAATTCCCTTTAGATGCAAAAATTGTAGAAACTTGTATGATCTATTGAGAAAGTCATGAGACCAAGGATTGTCCTTCAATCCCAGGTCTTAAGGCTGCATTTCAAGAGGAAACAGTCCCAAATCCTGTAGAATCTCTTTGTTTTGTTTTAAGAAGACCTTGGTAGGGGCAACAAAATCAAGGATTTAACAATCCAATGTATTTTTAGCCCCCACCAAACTAGAATTCTTAGCAGCAACCTTGGCCTCAACCTCAATCTCAATATCAATCTCAACCTTGGGCACAAGGGGTACAAAATCCTTTTGGGAGATTTGCTCAATATTATCAATATCCTCCATCTTATCAGAGCTATCCTCCCCCACAAAATCAATAGCAAAATCAGCAACCACAACTTCCAAATCAATGCCCTCACCTTTCATTGCCATTTCCACAACAACCTCCACAACAAAGTCAAAATCCTCAACTCTTCCATTTCAGCAAAAACCAAATCAACTAGCAGACCAACCATTTCCAAACCCCAATAACAAAAACCATCAGAATGCTTACATGGTAGAAGGACAACAATTTCCTACTTACATGATTGCTCCTCTAGATCTTAATGATGTTAAACTTAGATCTGGTAGGATATTAGAAAAGGAAAAACCTTCTATAGATATTCAAGAACAAGACACTTCTGAGGAGGATTCTCTGAAAGTAAATAAACGTTTTGAGGGGACATCCCTCCAAAACCAAACTAGTGAAAAAGGAAAACAAAAAGAATCAATAAACACAACTCCTATCATTGAGCAACTAGCATCTACTTCTACACCTCCTTTTCCTAAGAGATTACAAATTGATAGAGGAGTGGAAAAACAAATCTTGTTGCCCAATTATGACTTCCTAAATGAATTGAAGAATGTTTGTATCAAAATTCCTTTGTTACAAGTCATTAGAGAAATTCCAATTCTAGCTAAGACAATAAAGGAGTTGAGCATCAAAAGACCAGGAAGAAAACCAAGAGAAACAAAAAGAATTCACCTGGTAGGAAAGATAACAGATATCATGATGGGAAAGATTTCCATGCATAAATATGTGGATCTAGAAAGTCCAATTGTCAAGACACATATAAATGGGATTGAAATTCCAAACACATTGATTGACTTAGGGGCAGCAATAAACATTATGAGTAGACAAACTATGGAGCAGCTTAAGCTTCCTAACCTTCTCTACACACCTACTTTATTGCAACTTGTAGATAGATCAGTAATCAAACCAGATGGTGTGTTAGAAGACATTTCAGTCTCCTTATATTCTTTGGAATATCATGTTGACTTCATGATTTTAACTCCCAAGAATAATCTAGGAGGACATCCACTCATATTAGGAAGACCTTGGCTAGCCACAACTAATGCTTTTATTAGTTATCGTTTTGGTGACATGTACATTTGTGCTAGTAATTCAACAAAGAAATCTATTTTGTATCCTACAACAAAAGCAATCACAGAAATAGATGACAAGGAATGGATCGATGATGAAGATGTTATTCAATCTATCTTTACTATATCAAGAATTAGTGAAGATAGTCAAATTTTGAACACATTAGAAAATTTTGAAACATCTTCAGAATATGGTCATGCACAATTTCAGGAAAAATCCAATGTTGAATACTTGTCATCTTGGAAGATGTCTCTCTATTCTATGGAAGAGTTTGGTAGCTCTACAATTGAAATTTTTCCAGGTAAAACATTGAACATAGAAAAAAACTTGGAGAAACTACAACAAGAAGAGCTAACCAAGATACTACAAAAGAATTCTACCACATTTACATGGGAGTATACCGACATGAAAGGTATTGATCCTAAGACTTGTATCCATCATATCTATATTGAAGAAAACAGTAGACCAATCAGATAATCTCAAAGAAGAACGAATCCAAATCTTATGGAGATTGTGAAGGAAGAGCTCCAAAAATTACTCAATGTAACTTCATTTACCCAGTCTCAGATAGCCAATGGGCTTCTCCTTTGGAAATTATGCCTAAAAATAATGGTAAATGGAGGGTGTGCATTGAATACCGAGAATTGAATAAAGCAACCTTGAAATATCACTTTCCTTTTCCCTCCATAGATCAAGTATTAGATACATTAGCAGGTAAAAAGTATTTCTCATTCTTGGATGGTTTTAGTGGTTATAATCAACTTCAGGTAACACCTGAGGATCAGGATAAAACCACGTTTACTTGTCCATGGGGAACTTTTTCCTATCAAGTGCTTCCTTTTGGGTTATGTAATGCACTAGCAACATTCCAAAGAGTAGTACTAGGAATTTTTTCTGATCTAATACATGATTATGTATAGGTGTATATGGATGATTTTATAGTCTATGGTAACACATTTGAAGAAGCTTTGGAAAATTTGGAAAAAGGCCTTAAAAGATGTAAAGAAACAAACCTTTCACTAAGCCATGAAAAATTCTTGATGATGTTTACAGATGGTATTGTTTTAGGACATCACATTTCAGGAGATGGGATTAAAGTAGACAAATCAAAAGTTGAAGTCATCTATAAGTCACCAATTCCAAATTGCCAAAAGGATGTTAGAAGTTTTCTAGGATTTACAAGATATTATAGAAGGTTTATAGAAAAATTTACCAAAGTAGCATCTCCACTCTTCAAATTGCTTACAAAATATTGTGAATTCAAGTGGAATCCTGATTTCCAACTAGCATTTGAAACCTTGAAAGAAAAAATATCTGAAGCACCTATCTTAAGAGGACCAAATTGGAAACTTCCTTTCCATATTTCTACATATGCTTCAGATACAACTCTAGGAGATGTATTGGGACAACAAGATTTGATTCCTTGTGCCATTTACTACACAAGTAAAAATTTGAATCCCACTGAGTTGAATTATATTGTGATTAAAAAAGAACCCTTAGTTGTTTTTCATGCAATTAACAAGTTTAGACACTACATAACATGCTATGAAACTTTTGTTCATATAGATCACTCTACAATTAGATATTTGATGAATCAACCTATTACTAATGGCAGAGTTACAAGATGGCTTTTACTTTTGCAAGAATTCAACATTACTGTGCTAGATAGACCTAGAAAACAAAACACAGTTGTTGATTTCTTGTCCAGAATTCAGAATATCAAAGAAGACTCTCTGGTTGAGGATAAGTTTCCTAATGAATATCTATTTTCAGAAACTACTCAAACTCCTTGGTTTGCAGATGTTGCTAACTATTTGGTTATAGGGAAGTTACCTTCACATTTATTTCCTAGAGAGAAAAGAAAGATTATTCAAGATGTGTAAGATATTCATGGATCACTAACGAATTGTATAAAACAGGGCTAGATCTTATGATCAGAAGGTGTGTGAGGGAAGATGAAATTATTGATATTCTCAAAGCATGTCATGATGAGCCATATGGTGGACACTTTGCTGACAAAAGGACAGCCTATAAAATCCTTTCTTTAGGATATTATTAGCCATCCATCTTTAGAGATGCTAAAGAATATGTCAGAAGGTGTGGCAGCTACCAAAGGGTAGGGAAAATGGCTCCCTCAAATGAAATGCCATTACAACCTCAGGTACTTATCGAAGCCTTTGAAAAATGGGCCTTAGACTTTATTGGACCTACTAATCCTTCATCTAAGCAGAAAAAGTATATATCGGTATGCACTGATTATGTCACCAAATGGGTAGAAGCCAAAGCATTACTTTTTGCTAATGAAAATATGTAGTTAGTTTTCTTTTTGAGGATATTTTTACTCACTTTGGTGTTCCAAGAGAAATTGTAACATATTAGGAAACTCAATCCACATCCAACATGATGAATAGGCTTATGGAAGAGTACAATATCAAGCATAGGAAATCCACTCCCTATCATCCACAAGAAAATGGTCAAGTGGAGTCTACAAATAAAGTAATTGAAGGAATTCTCACCAAGACTGTCAACTACATCGAAGAGATTGGGCAGAAGGCTTCCTAAAGCCTTATGGGCCTATAGAACTACATGGAGGAACACAACAGGACATACACCCTATGAACTTGTTTATGGGAAACAAGTCCTATTCCCCATAGAGTTCCAAGTCAAAACTTTCAGGATGGCAGTCCAGTTGGGGATGGATCTATCAGAAGCTCAAAAGCATAGACTGGAGCAGTTGAATGAAATTGATGAAATTAGACAGAAGGTTATTCAAAGAAATGGTCTAGTTCAGCAACAGAGGGCTAAGTGGCATGACAAGTACATCAAGGACAAGAAGTTTCAAGAGGGAGATTGAGTACTGTTATTTGATTCAAAGTTTAAGGATTTTCAAGGGAAGTTTCAAACTCATTGGCTTGGGCCATATGAGATTGAAATTTTTTTCAGTAATGGAGTAGTAAGAATCAGAACAATAGATGAGAATAAAACTCCCCTCCTTGTGAATGGTCATAGGTTCAAAATTGATCAAAAACCAATCTCAAAGGAGGAGTTCATCAAGATCTTTTAAAATAATTCTGAAATGAAGTTGGTGAAGAAGAATCCTTCTTCTCCACCAACTTAGTCCTTGTTCTTTTCATCATTCATATATATATATATATAGGGTTGAAAACTAACCACTGATTGGCATGCTTATACAGAAAATATAGGGTGAAAATCAGAAGACTCTGACACCCTATATTTTCCAAAAAATAGTGACTCATTGTGAATTTTGGAAATTCATTGTTTTATCTCATTTCATTCTGTTTTACTTCTGCAAGTTTCACTTCACTCCACCACCATATTCCACTAATAAATTTTATTCAAAATTTCTTACATCTCCATTTTGTCATATTTTCATCCACACAATCATGTCGATTTCATTCATTCATTAAGTCACATTTCATTCTCTGTTTTACATTCCACAAATTTTCTGACGTTCTGTAGTTGTTCCAGTTATGTAGCTAATTCTGTTCTGTAGCCAATTTGACTCTGCAGTAATAGTTTGATCATTAGTTCAAAAATGAAAAGGCCAGTTCATAATAAATTTCATATGCAGATAATGGAGGAGAAAACAACTTTTGAAGACATATAAACATTTAAGCACCTAAAGAAGCAAACAACAAAAGGTTAGCAAGTGGAAAGGTATGGTTCTAGAGGTAAGAACAAAAACTTATTTCAAATAAAAATATAAAACATAAATTGTATAACTCATATAATCACACTACTCCTTGACTTGTCATTATGAGATTTGATTGTCGTGATTATTCCACCATGCCTTCCGACTTAAATACCTAATGATATCATTATTTAATCTCCGTTTATGACTCATACTTAACTGTACTTCTCCAACACATCTGTTAAACGGCCAGATTCATGACATAACCCAGTTGGATACATCTCTTCATAACCCTATTGTTCCTTTATTACACCGAGTGCCTTGCTTATACTTCGGCAGCCTTCCTGTGCATACAAACACGTTGTTACATTGAGCACACAACCATTCTGTCTTCGAATTATCTGTGTATAGCAGTCACCTTGTTTTTCACATAATTTACATGTGCAGCCACTCCATTCCATATATCTTATGCACTATTTCATGCATACAGCTTCCCTATTTCATATACCCTATATATTTTATCTCCTACTCATAATCGTTTTCCTTCCACATACTCTATATTTCGTCCCCATATCTATAATTATTTTTGCTTCCATAAACCACTGCTGTATACATAGTCTTCTTCACGCAGACAGTGAAGGGAAATTTGAAGAAAATTAGAGAACAGGAGTGATGGGTCTCATCGTCAGAACATAACCTATAGGAGTGAAGTATATGGAAGGTTATCCTCAGTTGAAAGGGATGTTGAAGAAAGTTGGTTGGCTGAGTTTCATTGAGAAATTTGATGGTCACAATAAAGAAATCACCAAATCATTTGCTAGATCGTTTGATGGAATGGACGTGGAGATTGGTGACATAAATTTTACAGTGACCGAGTCTTTTATTGCTACAACAACTGAGCTACCAAGAGTAGGAGAGAGGTGGTTCAAGAATAAAGAATTCCATGATGAAAATTGGAAAGTCATTCTCCAAAATCTAGGTATGGACACTTTAGTTTTTAAGAGAGGAATTCCCATCTCTGCACTTAAGAGTAAATGGAGTAGCATGTTATTAACTTTACAAAAATTTATTACATGCGAGGGTAGATTTGGTTCCATGTATATGTATCACATAAGATTGTTGATGAATTTTCTTGAAAATGGAACCATCAATGTCCCATTCTTCCTATTGAATAGTTTGAGGAGAATGGCCATTACTGTTCAGAAGAAAATGGAAGCCATAGAAACTAATCTTTATCAACATGGTCTCATAAAAATTCTAGTTGAATATCACTTAAAGAGTGTAGGAAACACATGGGAGAACTTTTTGATCAAAAACTTTTTCCAAGATGCACCAGAATTGCCTGAAGGAAGTTCTGTGAAAAGGAGTAGGAGAAGGAAAACCAGTCTTACAATTCAAAACACTCTTACAACTTTAGCACAGAAAAGCAGTGAAGAAGAGCCCATCTTTGAAACATTAACAGAGATCAGAAAACAGACAAACAGAGAAGAAAGATGAAAGGAAAAGTTGAGGAAATCCATAGAAATACTTCTGAACCTTCACTAGAAGATGAACAATTACTTTATGAGAGATTAGTCAACATCAGGGATCAGTACAAGAAAGAGAAGGAGAAGGGGAAAAGAAGATAGGTTATGGAGGAAGAGGTCATAGGCTCCCAAATTTTGAGGAGAAGTTATAGACTCAAGGGCAGAGTGAAGAAAGAAAAATCAAAAGAGGCCTAGTTTATAGATTTGGGAGAAGAAGCTCCAACTCAGTCCCAAGAAAATATCTCATTTGAGCAAAGCCCACATCACTCTCCTCAACAAAACTTTGGAAGTAGCCCAAAGAGAGTCTCTCCAAAGATTGACCCAATCCAACAATAGATTTATGATTATATTGAGTCACTAGAACAAAAGAATACATCAGTAGATCAAGGGACTTCATCCAACCCTGAGCAGCCAACTACATCACAAGAGACTTTGACTAGCTCACTTAAGCAGGAAATCTATGAGCTAGAGATTTTAAATAGGCATATTCAGAAGGAAATTGAAACCTTAAAAGAACAAAACAAGCTAGATAATATTATCAATGATAACACTATGCTTCATTTGTGTCTGTGGCACAAGAAGAACAGAAAAATAAAAGGAAAAACAGGAAGCTAAACAGGGCTCTCATTAACCTCAAGTATAGATTTCTCATGAGGAAGCCTAGGATGGCAGTTGTAGTAAAGAGAAGCAAGAAGAGGTTGGATGTTTTGGCTGAAGTCTCAAAGAAAATGCAGTAAAAGAAGGGTGTTTACAATTTTGATTGCATGGGGACATGCAATAGTCTCGCAATGGGGGTATGTTGAGTTCCAAAACCGCCTCTCTCTTAAGCAACTCTCTCATCCTTATTCCTTTTCTTTTCCATGAAAAATGCATCCTTAATCATCAAAAGCCATTGCACATTGCCTTAAGGAGTATATTTCAGTAATTTACAAGTTATATTGTTGTGTTTGTTATTTGAATAGGTTTTTGTCTTTCAGCTACAGAACGCAGCCACATTCCGCAGTTAATTGGCTTTTTTGCAGCCATCTCCACGCTTTTGTAGGTTACATGTGTTAAGAGAGGAAAAGGACCACATGGGTAGCTTGGAAAATGTTAGAGCATGGATTGTATCCTATCCATTTGGCTTAGATTGATGAGGAGGAATCCAGTCAAAGGGAAGTCAACTGTAGAAACCTATGGCAAGTAGGACTCTGTTTTTCACACGATTCTCAGTGATGGATCTGAGGTAGTCTCTTGAAGCCAAGGAATTCATCTGCTACTTGCATAAATAGAATCCAATAGCCACTATTAGAATATTTATGTTTCAAGGCAACCGAAGACAAGAATTCCTCATACATTACCTGTCTATGTGTTTTGCTATAGCTGATTTCTCTCTTCAAAATAGTTGTATATTTTTCTATAAATACTAGCGTGTAGAATGCAGAACAAGTTTAAGTTTTTGCTTATGTAATAGTGAAAATTTCCACGTTGTAGTGTGAAAAACTCAGCTCTCTATTTTAATACAAAGACTTTGTTTTCAATGGATACTTGAAGCGTTTGTGAAGTGTTGATTCCGTGTTGATAATCTGAGACCTTACAGAGGGCCCCTACATTTTATTTTTGTTTTGTATTTAGCAGTTCAGTTGTACATTTAGTGTATTTTTCATTATGTTTATAATCATTTTCTATCTCTGTTTGTAATGCAGCTTGTGTCATATTTTCACTAACTTAGTGTAGTTCTATTTCAGCGCAGAATAATTCTTTGGTTATTTGCTTCTCTCTAGTTTCTTATCAGTAGTTTTAAGTTGATGTCAATAGCATAAATTGGTTCATTTTATTTGTTGTTCATTAGTTTTTAAATTTAGAATTAAGTTGTTCAATGCCATTTCCTTATTAGTTTAAGTAACTCTTGTTATAAATGAATATTTTCAAAAGCCTTTTAGTTGATGGTTAATCCTAAAACTAAGTGGTGAAATGTTTCATTTGTGAATGAGTCTCTTTCTGCATTTTTTTATGTTTACCTTTCTTAAAAATAATGAAGAATGAAATCTCTCAAGAATTCTATCACAAGGAGGTAGTGATCTCTAAATTGTGTAGCAGAGTGACATAAATACTTCATTTAGCTTTGCTTTCATAATAGAATAGTTGCAACTTCATTCTCAATTATGGTTTTTCACTTAGTTTAACTAATGTCTACTTTTCTTAGAATGATGAAGAATGAAATCTCTCAAGAATGTTATCACAAGGAGGTATTTCTCCCTAAATTGTGTGGCAGAGTGACAAAAATACTTCATTTAGCTTTGCTTTTATAATTGTAACTTCATTTTTGGTTATGGCTTTTTTTCACTTAGTTTAGTTGCAAATTCTATATTTAGTTGTTCATTAAATTTTTGATTCTGCAGTAGATTAGACAGTAGAAGTAATCTTACTTTTAGTATTTCACTTTTGATTTATCATAGATAGCTGCAATCTTATTTTCTCATTTAAGCTTTGGGTTTTGTAATTGAATAGTTAGCAGTTTTTCTAAGTTCATGTTTTGGAAACAATCATAAAAGCAAGAAGAGAAGCTCTGTTTTCATTTTCTTGGTTAAAACTTTACTTCCAAATCTGGCTTAAAAGCACTTTTAGCTCTCATTGCATTTCTCTAGATTCTTAGTAGTAGTAGATTAAGATTTTGTAGATTACGTTGCAAAACATTAGGAATCAAAAGAACAAAACCCCAAAACAAACATAAAACTCAAAAACAATGAGGTAAGAGGGTCATGTAGCACATATAGTGCACTACACTTCATCAGTTTACGATACTCGAATTTATAATTTATGTAGCAATTTAGAACACTAAATTGACTGAACACATGTGTTATAATAATAAGAAGAATTGATCAAAGGGTTTTCCCCACATTGGGGTTTTTCCCTAGCATTTGTCGAATCTGGTGTTCTCTTGTCTTCTGCATTTTGTTTCATGTTATATCTACTCTTACTGTCAATGTGATTGCTATTAGAAACTAAATTGGAAATTGTGCTACTAAAATACATTGAATTAATTGTGCTAAGCATAGAACATACCATTGTTAACAAAATTTAACATGGTATCAAAGCTCAGGTGAAGAAAAATCCCAAGCAAGAGAAAGAAAAGAAATCACTAAGAGAGATATGTTGGACAAGACTATTGTCTAATGGTTACTACATCTTACTTCAAATATGAGGATAAGCTCAAGGGTAAATCTGACTATCATGCAGGGAAGATGAATTTGCACTTGAATTTGGAAGAGTATGATGCCATGTACTATGTGAAGGGAAGAGTGGTGGATCCTCTTTCAAATGCACTTGTTGCTGCAAAAACGAAATATAAGAAAGGTGAGGTCAAAGCTATGAGAATTATCATAGACTCCATTCAAAATAATTTGGTTTCTTATATTTCCGATTTGGGAACATCTAAGGAGATGTATGATAAGCTAGTTGGGATGTTCAAAGTGAACAATGCAAATCAAATATTCTTTCTCAAGAATAAGTTGAAGGACATCAAGATGGATAAAGGGGAGTATATCCAATCTTATTTCATGAGGATCACACAAATCAAGAATGACCTTCTATCTATTGGAGAAGTTGTTGATAGAGAGCTCACTCTCATTGCACTTGTAGGTCTTCCAAGATCATGGGATGTGTTTAACACCACCATTCTCTGTAATGATAGGATACCTAGTTTCAATGAATTATTGGTCGGATGCAATCTAGAGGAGATGACGATGATGGAGAGAAACAAGCCTTCAAATGGAAATGGACCTACTACTTTCTCCACTCATGCTAAGAAAAAAAATAATGTTGGTCCAAGGAGACATGGTCAATAATTCAAGCAAGGAAGGAAAGAAGGAAGGAAATAAGGAAGAAAAGTAAGATGTTACAATTATAATAGGTTCAACCACTATGCTAGAGATTGTCCTCACAAGAATAATTCTCCCAGGGATGATGAAAACAACAACAATGATTTCAGATACAATGAAAATCAAAGGAACAACAAGTTCAACAATAAAGGAAAGAGGAATGATCCCACTTCTCGATATGGAAATGGGAGACCTCCTAAGAGGATGATAAATTCCAGGTATGAGGAAAGTAATGTTGTAGAAAAACAAAATGAGTTGTATCTTGTTTCTGCTCTATCTACTGCCTCTCGTCTAGATACCTTGGATCATTGGTTGATTGATAATGGAGCCTCAAGGCGTTTCACTGGGTACAAGGAAGCCCTCTCAAATTTGGTTGAAAAGAAGACTAATTGGGAAATCATACTTGGATACAATGCCACTTACCCCATGAAAAGGATAGGTATTGTCACTCTTCACTTGAATCAAGGTCAAACCATTCATCTACAATAAGTATTATATGTTCCCAATTTGAAGAAGAACTTGGTGTCTATTTCTGCGATGAAATATAAAGGCTTCAAGATAACATTCATTGATGAAAAGGAACATATTTGGAAATGAAACCCTAAAGAGCATTCACACTTTGATTTAGGGTTTATGGTCTCTATCAAGTTGGAGGAATTCCTTTGGGAGCCTTGACTTATGATACTTCTCTTCAATATAAATTATGGCACTAGAGATTTTCCCACCTTCATTAAAAATCCTTACTTGGGGTAAGGAAGATGGTCACAGGTACGCTCGAGATCAACATGAATCATGTAGGAGTTTGTTAGGTTTGTGTTGTTGGGAAACTTACAAGGAGATCATTCCCTTCTAGTGAAAGCCAAACTACCGATATTCTTCAATTGGTCCATTCTCACATGTTTGGTATGTTTCCCGTAACATCATTGGGAGGATACTTATACTATGCAATCCTTGTGGATGACTTCTCATGCAAAACATGGATCTATTTCTTGAAGAATAAGGGTGAAGTATTCAAATGGTTTTGTTCTTTCTGTGGAAAATCAAACAGGGAATAAAATCAAGATATTGAGGACCAACAATGGAACCGAATATGAATCAAATGAATTCAATGACTTTTGCAAAGATGTTTGCATTAAAAGGGAGACAACCATTTCATACACTCTTGCGAAAAATGGAGTTACTGAAAGGAAGAATCAAACAATCATGGAAAACACTCATGCCATGCTCCATGATCAAGGTCTACCGAAGTTCTTATGGGAAGAAGCTGCCAACACTGTCGTGTATGTTAAAAATAGGAGCCTGCATCAAGAATTGGATTTCAAGGCACTTGAAGAAGTTTTCACTGGTAAGAAACTTGATGTTTCACATTTTAGAATATTTGGTTGTCCTGTGTACTTCCATGTGCTTAAAGAGAAAAGAAAGAAGTTGGAAGCATATGGGAAGAAAGGTACATTTGTGGGCTACAACGAAAACTCAAAGGCATATAGAATCTATGTGCCTGGTCAAAGAGATGTGGAAGTAAGCCATGATGTCACCTTTGATGAAGACACTTCCCTTGGGAAAGCCAGAGATCTCCCCATTCCAGGGAAGGATAATGATGTTATTACAGAAATCAGGATGAACCTCCAACAGATGAGCTTATGCCCAATGTTGAAGGTCTGATGGATCCTATTGATCCACCTCCTGGTGATACCTCTACCTCAAGTAAAATACCTTTGTGGCTCAAAGATACTCTCGAAGATGTTGAAAGGAATATTGCTCCAAGAGGGACATTCTATGAAAGTAAGAAGTCAAACAGGTATCAAGAGTACTTAGCTGCTATGAGTAATATTGTTCAAATTGATCCATGTACGTTCAAAGAAGTCATAAATCACCAAGTCCGGAAGGATGCGATGAATGAAGAATATGAATCTATCATTAATAACGATGTCTAGGATGTGGTGCCTAGACCCAAGGACAAGTCCATGGTCACCTCTATATGGATTTACAAAATAAAACATGGAGCTGACATAAGTGCTAAAAAGTAAAAGGCCAGGTTCGTTGCTTGAGGCTTCTCTATGATATACCACTGTCTAATTTATTTTTTCTCTTGTTTCCACTCAAGGATGGAGCCTACATCAAATGGATGTTACAATGAATTTCTTGCATGGCTTGCTTATGGAGGAAGTCGACTTGGAACAACTTCAGGGGTTCGAAGTACAAGATCCAAGGAAACATGTATGCATGTTGAAGAAAGCTCTCTATGGGTTGAGGCAAGCCCCTAGGGCTTGATATGAGAGGATTGATAGTTATCTTATGAAGCTGGGATTTTCATGGAGCGATGTTGATCATAACCTGTACTTCAAGGTTGAAAAGGACATGCCTCTCATTTTGGTCCTTTATGTAGATGATCTCTTTCTGACAGGTGCATTCCCTCTCATTTGTCAATGCAAGACGGAGTTGGCTTCCAAGTTTGAGATGAAGGACCTAGGACTGATGCACTACTTCCTAGGCCTGGAGGTCTGGAAAAATCTAGGTGAAATTTTCCTTTCTCAAGGAAAATGCATTGTGAAGTTGCTCGAGAGATGTGGGATGGTGGATTGCAAGTCTATGTCTACTCTGATGAACCTGAACTTCAAGAAGCTATGTGGTAGTGTTGTTGGGATCGAATTGGAAAACCCTTCGTAATATAGACAACTTGTGGGGTCCCTGATGTTCTTGGTAAACTCCCATCCTAACATATGCTTCACTATGAATACATTGAGTCAATTTATGGTTGAGCCTCATCACATACATTGGATTTCTGCTAAGAATATCTTGAGATATCTTCATGGCACAATCAACTATGGGATGAGATACACTATCGAAAATTTGAGGCTACATGGATATATCGATGCTTATTGGGTTGGTAGTGTGGTGGGTCGAAAAAGTACATCCGGATGTTGCTTCTCATTTGGGTCTACTTCAATTTCTTGGATGACCAAGAAGCATAAATTGGTTTCTTTAAGTACCGCCAACGCCGAATACATTGCAACTAGTATGGCTTGTTGTGAGGTTGTTTGATTGAGGAAGCTCTTTAGTGAGCTATTAGAGCACACAATGGATACCACCGTGATCTTCTGTGACAACCAAAGTTGGATTCGCCTTTTAGAGAATCAAGTGTTCCACGACCACTCCAAACACATTGATATCAGGTACCACTTTATCTGGTATATGGTACAATAGGGAATAATAAATATCCAACACATTAGGACTAATGAGCAGGTCACAAACTCTCCTCAAAAAGCCCTTAGGGAAGGTCAAATTCTTAGCATTTTGAGAGAGACTTGGAGTCATGGAAAAACCCTCCCATGAGGGTCCCACTTGAGTTGGACATTGAACTATGGGAGCTCCTGGGGACTTGGGGTACTTCTTGGAGCTATGAGCGACCATAGGGTGAGTGTTTCACCTTCCCCTATTGAAGCACTATGTATAGGGTGAGTGGTTCACCTTCCCCTACGATTGAAATATGCATAGGATTAGTGGTTCACCTACTCCTATTGATACCCTTCCCACCCATATAGTCTAGGACTCATGGAAAGTAACTCTAATTTAGTTAATGAGTTGGGAAAAGTGGATAGGGACCATATCACTACCAATGAACGCATCATGTATTGTTGTACTCCTATTGTGGTATTCAACAACCCCCCATTTACTAATGATAGTAGTTAATATTACGTTAATGAATGGGGACCCTTCAAAAAATCTATCCCAAAAAAAACTTAGCATTTAGGCATTTCTTTTATTTTTGGAATAAAGAAAAGATAGTAATCAAAACCCTCTTTCTGGAAAAACTATTATAAATTTACCTTCACACATATAGCATGATTTAAACCCACCAAAATACCTTTCTAACCCTCCAAAATCAAGAAAATCGATTAAGGACTCTATGCTTGAAACTATCACAAAAACTGACATAAACGAAGTCCTTAAGTTTTTTTCTTGCATCTCATAGCACCATTCATAAAAGGCTCATTTTAAAAAGTTCATTGCAAAACATATGAGATGCGAAACTGACATGGTGTTATAACTCTTATCGCATTGCATTTTTGGCATTTAAATGTACACTGTGTACTTACCACCAGCCGATATTGCGAAATACGATTAAGGCCTCGACCCACTCTATAAATATCATAAGCAAATGTTTTAGGTCCGCCTCAGTAAAAAGGGTCTTTTACATAGGATAAACCTGGCAAGTTGCCACATTTTGAAAACAACTAATTAGGGGCTCGCATCTCGCATCTCGCAAAAACATATCAGGAGGTAAGAAAGGCGGAAATTCATATTGTGATATTGTGATATGTGATATTGCTTCACAAATCGCACAATTTCTATTATCGCAGTTCAAAGGCTCGTCACCCTAGAAGCTTTCTTCCCGTTTTACGATGCATAACATTTATGAGCATTAAAGCTAAGGGATAACGAATCATTAGTGGGCATTTAGTAAGAGATAATCACATTTATGTGTGAAAAGCCATTTAGCGTGATATGATATCTTCTTACGTTCGTTCAAATAAAATTGCTTTTATCACCTTTACAAGCTATCTACATTAATTCATTTTACGTTCATCTTTGTGTATCCTATAGTTGTTTTTCTTCACTTTCAGGAAAAGTCCGCAAAGAAAAACATTGAGAACAATGGTAAAGAAAGGCAAGGCAGTTGCTTCTGAGAAGTTTGAAATGACTCCTCTATTTATGGATACTACATGCAACAGAGAGGGAGGAACCTCTACATGGGAGGCTATGTATAACATACTAGAGGAGGAGCAACCAAGGATTATGGAAACAAAAACTATAGTTGACGGACATGATTCCTCAAACGCTTCCATGCTAGAGACGGCATGCTCATTTTTGCACCACATAACCACGCAGCCGAAGATAATGGTTTAATGTGTTATTGATGAAGACATCTCAGAGAGAGAATTCAGGACAAGAAGCCAAGGGGTTATGGGATATTTTACCCCGGATAACCTACGAGTTATGTACCACCTACCAGAGCCACAGGTCATCTACAACAGGTAGTTTGTGGATAATTTTTCCAAAGAGAATGATGACCCGGTAGACTACACACAGACCTTGTCGAATAATGAGGAAAAAATCAAGAAAGACAAAAATAGTATGTATTGTTAATAGATGCAGATGTTAACGCAATTGTAATGAATTGGGCACAAATTCCATTTGATAATTTAGCAAAAACAATTATCGAGTATAAAAGGAAAATACGTGTTGCTTTGAGGGTTTACCCTCCATTCTTTATGAGCGCTTATGTTATGGATGCAATTTGTTTTAGTTCGAAAGTCCCTATCATGGGATGAAATGGACTATTTGAAATCCACTTCCCATTCACATATACCACAAGGACATGTGGGAATCCAATTTTCAACCACATTTTCTCAAGATTTTTCATGGAGTTATGTGCCCTATTCACAAGCGACTTTATAATTGAGATGCCCCTAGGTTTTCCCAAGAAGTTGAAGTTGACATCCTCCTGGTGGCCAGATGGTTCGGGGAGGAAACATTTACATATATTAGGGTTTTTGGCAGCATCACCTCCCCCCATGTCCTCCCACACTATGTTCCAGATAAATTGATGACTAGAGAGATAGCCTATCAAATGGATAGTGAGGGAGGAATGAGAAAGACATTGAAGGATTCTAAGAAGGCCATCTGGCCTACATTCCCTATATAGTGTGGAGCATTTTCATTACACTACCTAGGGCATGCATTCAAAGAAGCAGAGAACATGTTATCTCTGTGATTACCTAAATTCCCTAGAGGGCAATACGACCCATTCGACACTTTCGAAAATTTCACCACTCTAGTGAAAATAAAAGTATTCAGTAATGAGGTGGGTGCCTTCGATGATATCTTTTTGCAGTAAAACACCTTCACAGAGGTGAAGCATATGGCACAACTACTTTTTGACCATGAAGATTTGGAAAATTTTTACAGTTACAGAGAAAGGAGGTTAACAAAGGTCCCATTGGACCAACTATTGATTGAACCAATAAGGGAGCCTACTCCCAGTGTGACTATAGAAGGTGACTCCAAAGAAAATTCTAAGACCGATTCTGGAGCAGAATCTCAAGAGAAATCTACTAGGGAATTGAAATAGTCATCGCAAAATGGGAAAGTAGAAGCATGGAGTCAGTAAAGGATACAACCCAATCTACACAGAAGATAGTTGAAGAAGCTTCAACTAGCGAACCGGTTGAAATCCCTACCACCTCCGTACATCCAATAAAATCCCTAGTAACCGATCTAGAGGAAGAGTGGGATAATTTAATAAATGTCTCAACACATATGAACAGGAGACAGAGTTGAGAACTCCACCACATAAAATGACTCTGGAAATTACAGTGGAAGGGACTATAAATACATAAGAGGTAGACCACATCATTACCACCCCCATTTCTGAAATAATTTTAAGAATTGAAGAAATTCCCCCTCTAGATGTGTTATATAGCCCACAACATAAAGCCATGGTAAAAATACAAAGAAAGAAAAGTAAATTGGACTCTACAGTTGCTACTATCCCTGAAAATGAACCAATGGATGTTCTATGGAAAGACTCACCCGTTGACCCATCTGCCGACCTTACTAGAATCTCACAGTTTGCAGGTGCTTATGCTATAGCGACCATGGACAAAGCAATAGAAATACAAATGTTGCTTAGAGAAAAGGAAGATAAAATAGCACCGCTTGAGCAACAATACAACAAGTAAAATCCGACCAGCAGGCAGAGATACAGTTCGCCAAGCTTCAACAGGTATTTGAATAGATGCAAATAAAACATCGAAACAGCCTAGTCAAGAAGGAAGCACAGATGTAGGAAATAACTGATGTACACAAAGACGATCTAAAAATTGATTAGTTTGTTATCGAAGCACTTGGTCTTAACTCCCACCTAATACACCAGAAAGAATTATTCTTCTAGAAGATTTCATAGTGGAAATCTTATTGCGAAACAAGCGATAAAATAACAAGTCAAGTCGTGGAAATGAGACTTGAATATGACAAGATCTTTAAAAAGGTTTCTAATCTTATCACCTAGAAAAATACAGAGGATGGGAGAAAGGGCAACCTGCCCAAGCTATAAAAATTGCATAAGGAAATCCTATTTGTGATCTGGGATTTAAGGCTTAAAGAAGCAAAAAAGGCAACATCAGATGCGGCGGAAGCAATAAATAGTGTCATAGAAAACATCAATGAGAATTTACATGGTGTCAACCTTGTGGCAGATTCCGTTCCAGGTTTCCTTCCTAATTCGAAACAGATTAAACAACAATGGAAACAGGCAGCAACAGAAAAAGGAGAAGTGATAATGCAAACGGCCAGGTTAAACTGGGAGGCATATTGGCAACATTTTGTAAAGCCTCACAACCAATGGATGACCCTGATGCCTAACCACTTCTACCAAGAAAATGGCGGCATCACTGACTGGTGCCGTATTCGCTGGACAGTGGAAAATTGAAGTCGGCCAACCAACACAGTTGAAGCCCATGACGGATATTTGTGATCTGAAGGATCAAATGAAGGATAGTTAGTCACCTTGTTTATTTCCATTTTGATTTTATTTTTGCACAAATTGAGGCAGGTCGTTTAAACCTCCTCAACTATTTTTGTAATAATCTATTTTTAGTTTTATAGTTTTAGTATTTAAACCCCTCTTAAGCATTTAGAGAGGGGTCCAGAATTTTATTAGAAACATTCTTCGAAACATGCACTTTTGTCCCTTGAGGAAGTTCGAGTGAAATTAATGGAACATGATTTATTTTCTATATGATTTACCATCTTCTACTGAAATTGCACTTTTGTACTTTTAGATGGTGTTGAATGGACTGAAGATAGATCAATATTGTTGAAACACATGAGTAGGATGTATTACAAATGGTACTTTTATCTCGTAATCCTTTTTACTTATGTATTAAGCAATGTTTTCTTCTCAAATTGTTTATGTTTGAAAGTTTGAATCTTGATTAACATTATTGCACTTTTGTATGGTGATGATATTTATTTTATGTTGAATATATGAATAATTCTTTATGCGATATCTCTTACACAATCATTTCAACTATTTTTTTTATACAAAACGATTATTGTTAAAACGGATTCACTTCTCATCACAATTGGATGATATTTATTACCAATTTCTTTCAAATATTATTGTAGATCACATATATCGATTCAAATCTCGGGTACATTTATAATTAGATAGTGCTTAAATTAGGATAAAATGCATGTAATTGTTAGTCAAGATTAGATTACTTTTAGCTTAGACATTACTTTAAAACCTCACATATCACCCCATTAGCACAAGCATTTAAACAGATTGGGAGACCGGTCCCATTTGTTAGAAAATTATATATTACGAAGCAATGGAACACATAAAATATTGCAGAAATATAAACACAGAAAATGCATAAAACAAGAGAGACATAGATATACGTGGTTCACCCAGTTTGGGCTACGTCCAACCCAAACAGGCGGTCCTTCCTTACTATTATCCAGCAAAATGAAGAGACACAACCTACAACAGATCTGTTGTAATATCCTCTGTTTTCTCTCACAATCTCACCTCTTTGCTTCTCGCTCAGAGAATACACATATATTACACAGCCTCAAATACAATGCCCTCATACAAAGAGATGGGTTGCCTTCTAGGGAAAAAAACCCTAAACTAAACATAAGTTCTACCGTCAGATAATCGGCCTAATGAACGACCCAGATTGACTAGAAATTACTATACTTTTACAAGGCAATTTTACATCTGTTTTTAGCTTCAGGGGCACTGCCCTCGAAACCCCCACTGGGGGACTGTTGGCTCGCGGACCCCCCAGTCGTGGGGGGATCGGCGCCCCCAGACCCCCGCCGTGGGGACAAGTCCCCCTCCACAACCCCCCGCGTGGAGGGGTGTACAAACTTCCTTGGGTATACATCCGGTTGAAGCAAAGACCTCTAAACAATCATGCTCCATACTCAACACCATTATCCCCAATCGAAGCCACTACAAATGGAAAAGGATTTGCCAACCAAGGTTCGGACTGGGTGGTTTTACTCCATGTTGAGGCAATGATTTTTGAGGCTTCAACAACTCCATATGTCTAGGATGCATGGTGTTCAACAACTTGATCTAGGAACAAGTCTGATTGAGGTTCTACCTATGGACTAAATTTTGTCAGTGGAGTGTGGTAAGGTCTTGTGACTCACCCTTGATTGATTCTTCTTCATTATTCATATCAATTTTTAGCAAAGTAGAGATGAGATGAGATGTAGAGATGGCACATGATGACAAGATGGCATGATGATCGATGGATTAGTAGGTGGAATTCTCCCTAGCTGAGAGCGAGTGTTAATATTGGAAACTAGGGCCAAATTCAATTTTGGACCGCTCATTTAATGGATATGATAATTTCATTGAATTCCTCTTTTCAAGAGGACCAAAATTGATCTAAGTATCATCTAATTTGGATAGGAAGAAGTGTGTTTTTGAATTTATTCCCACACATGTATAAATTTTCAAGGTTGACCACATCATCATGTAGGTCCATGAAGCCCAAGAGACATTTCACTTCACCCTCAATGACTTGTATAAATACAAGTGACCTCTCACCTCATTTGGCATCATTATCACTCACACATTCGTCTCTCTCCTTCTCTCATTGGTTTGTACAACTACTGGGTAGATCTTCTATCTTACATGTGTAGCAAGGAGGACGAATTTTCTGAGCAAATTGTAGGGCCTAATTTCAGGACTATTGCAGGAGTTTGACCAATGTTGACCAGTGTTGACTTTGAATTTCTTGGAAAATTTTGACTTAAATTTTCTAGGCATATTTCTGTTTGGGTGGGCTGTATACCTTGACATAGAAACTGAGGAATTCTGGGCACTTTGATTGCAGCTGAAAATTGCAGGTTGACTATAGAATTTAGGGAATAAGTTTGACCAAGTTTGACTATTGACTTTGGGATTGTTTTGGGCTGATTTTGACCTCTTGTCTAGGCTGAGATTGACTGGGTTTGATCAAGCTTCAAAGGATACATTTTTTTGTTTCTTTGACCAACGTTAACGTTTTCCTTAGGGTTGAATTTGATAGCAGTTGACAGGGTTGTTTTGACTTTGATTTGGAAAGTCAATTTTGACTTTTTGTACTCTCTCTCTTTTGAACATTTGATATTAATAATAAGAAGAATCAATCAAAGGGTTTTTCCCACATTGTAGTTTTTCCTTGGCATCTGGCAAATCAATTTTTCTCTTGTCTTGGCTTGTATTTTGCATTTTATTTCATGTTCTATCTACTCTTACTGTCAATGTGATTAATGGTTAATATGATTGTTATTGGAAACTAAATTGGAAACTTTCACTGGGATGCTAAAGTGCATTGAAGTAATAGTCCTAAGAATAGAAAATACCATTGTTAACAAAATTTAACATCAAACTAAATGGTGCCTGAAAGTGTTTCCGATAATACCAATAGACATTTAGGTCAAGAGATAAATAAGACAAGAGCAATGCTACTTAAGATAATTAGTAATTTTCAAGATTGCAATAACCAATATGCCAATGAGATATACAAGAGAGAAAACTTATCACAATTATGATTACAATAACATCCACAAGAGATATCCAATTTAACAATGAGCAATGAATCCACTTATCCAATGACAATAATGGCAATGAGAAATTAAGATCATTAATCCACAATGTCACTAAGAGCAAATCTCATCAACAATTACCATTCCAATTAGAGTAATTTTGTGTTAACATTAAGCCCAAATCACTTCAACCCTGAATGATTGTGAATTGTAAAAATTCCTTAGCCAATTTTAGAGACTTATATGTGATTTATTACTGTTGCAACCTTGTCTTTAGAGGTTTGTAATTTTATATCAACAGTCAATAAATTATGCAAGAAGCCAAAGATAAGCTAGAAAATCAATGCATTCAACTTCCAATTATATTCACTTGATTATAATATTTCTTAGACACTATATATCATATATTTAATGTTTAGATCATACCTCAAAAAAACATATATCAGACTTTAAACAACTCAGAACATTAGTGATTAAGTCCAACATGGTACCAAATTATCAATGTGCAAGAGGCTCCAATGATTAGCTAATCAATTTTAGTGATTAGTAGATAATTTTTAATCAATTTTAATGAATTTATTAGATTTATATGACTACATAGAATGGTTGTAACAAAACACAGAAAATGAGGAGGGGAAAGAGGCAAACCAAGAGGCCTAGAGGCCTAGTTGAGGGCTAGTTTGACCTATAATGAGCTTGGGTACCTGCAACCACAAAATTATCTCTAATATTGCTACAAAACCACAATGTTAGACCACTCTAATAGTCTCAAAATTAGATATGACCAAATAAAAGGCTAGGCCAAGGGTTGTGAGGCTAGAAAACCTCAAGACTAGGGCTAGAAATGACAAATGGGGGGCTAGAAGGGTAAGGAAGGCCCAAAAAGGTCCAGAAATAGTCACGGCTAGGGAAGATAAGCCCACAAGGGATGTCATAAAGCCTAGAAAGGTTGGCGTTGGGGGTAAAAGACCCCTAGAAGGGATAGCAATCAAGGGAACAACCCTTAAAGGGTTGCGGCTAGGTGAAAAATGGAGGCTGAAAGGGAGGAGAGCCTCTTGGAGGCCATGACAATGGGCACAAAGGAGAGACAAGGCCCCTTGAGTGCTAGCTGACTCTAGAGGGGAGTTGAGCACCTTAAGAGGCCACAATTAGCCCTAAAAGGGTTGTGGCCAAGAGAAAAGAGAGGGTCAACGACGCAGGGAGGCCACCAAGCCTTACCGCTAGGCCAAAAATGGAGGATGGATAGGCCTTATAAATGCCAAAATTCACAACAAATTACTACAAAAAATGTTGGATGGCTTCCTCTTCAGGCTAGACATTGAGCTTGGAGGCTAGATCTTGCCTTCCCTAGATCTACCTCAAAACTCCAACAAAATTCTCTTGATCAACTTGAAGTTCACCTTCACAAATGAATCAAAGAATGTTAAAACCCCAAATATATATACAAAATATAAAACCCCAAGTGCTACAAAAAAAAGGTCAGAAATAGGTTAGAAATAATTTTGGATAAATAAAAATGGACTAGTATATTTCAAAAAAATAAATATTGGTTGAAACCCTCCTACAAAATAAAATATCATAAACAAATCTCAAAGACCAAACACAATCACCTCTTCCCCACTTCTTGTGAACTTGGAGCCCAAGGGCTAGCGTACCCGTAAATCTCTATAATATTCTCAAGAAAATTGTTAGATCATATGGTGAATCAGATCACCTAAGATAGCATGTACCAATAGAATGTTCTTATCACCGACAAATCAAATAACAATATTAACAATGTTTAACACAATATAGGATCACACATAGCTAACACTTACCACTAATTAATGGAAGAAAAACACCATGAACTGAACCCCAAATTCTTTTGATTATAGTACAAAATGTTCACAGTAAAGAAACAACTCAATACTAGTGTTCAAGAATTACAACATCCAAAGATATTCAATAGAAGCAAAATGACTTATTTATATAGAGAAACCCCTCCAAGTGGAAAGTAACAACTAGTTGGCTTGTTCCTTGTCAAATAATCTCTACCATTGAAAATAATTTGATCATCTTTTAATCTCCACTATCAAATTTTTAATTTTGAGGAAAAAATCGAATTTGTCTTAAAACCCACTTTTAATTAATTCAAAAATTAATATTTTGAATTAATTTCCTCAAAAATTTAACTTTTAATTAACCACCAAGGTCTAAGGGCTCAAATTTTCTTAAAATATCCATTTTTCCCTTGGTGGGAGACCTCCAAAAAATTATTTTACTTTGACCCACGAATTTTTTTATTATTTTCAACTTGGAGAAAATTTAATTACACTATAATTATGTTTTTGACTCAAAATTAATTAATTTCCTAGCTTGGGATTTTTATTTGATTTAGCCATAAGAATTAATTAATTGACACTAGAGGGGATTAATTATTTTTCCACCCTCAACTATTTTAGCCATGGTGTCTAAATATGAGGCATCATGCACTATTTTTTTTTTTACATCAAAATATTACAATATCAACCCTTGAAAGGGGAAAACACATTTAAACTCATATCCTCAACAATTTACCCAATTTTGCGACCCAATATGATGTAGTATAGACGAATTGGTTTGTAATAAAATAATTTTTCCAAATGTACTTGAATTATTCCAAAAAACACTTTTACATAGACTCTATATAATAGTTGGACTCACCTAAGACCTTGTCAATAGGTTCCACCCTAGCTTTGGGGTTTAAGTTGGAAGAAAAAATCTGTTGATAATCTATGTTTAGATACACACATAATTTAGTGAGGTTAAAAAATTCCTAGGATGAAATATGTTGCCAGCATAAAAGGCTTACCTAAGTGTTGTTACATAATTAAAAGGTCATACTACCATCATTTACAATACAACTTGTAGAAATTAGGTTTAGAACAATAAAATTGTGTTGGCTGATGACTTTGAACTTTGAAAAAAAAATATTCATGTCATTGCATTATGCTTCCTTAGATTGTTGACAAAATGTGGCCAACAGGCCCACAAGACTGCAACGATCCTCAAGTCCCAATCATCATTTTGCACATTACATACATTGGTAAACACGGTCTCTAGTATCTTGTTAAATGCCTCCACTATTCCATTGGCTTGGGGGTGATACAGAGTACTCTTTTTATGGTAGATTTCAAACTCCTCAGTTAATGTCGCAATAGTCTTGTTCAAAAAATGTGGCCCTTGATCACTCATCAATATCCTTGGACATTTGAACCTGGTCACCACATTTTCGAACAAGAATTGTGTAGTTGTTTCTACATTGCAATCCCTCACCAGTGTGACCTCGCCTCATCTAGTGAGATAGTCTATGTCAGTAATGATATACCATACACATGTTCTTCTTATTAAGCGTCGATTGGTCCAACGAAATCTATGACCCACTTATTAAATGGCTATAGCATAAGCTAAGGATTTAGGGGCATTTCATTCTATCGAGATGACCTCCCCACTCTTTAACATACATTGCAAGCCCTATATAAATCCTTAGCATAGATATACACTATGGGCCACCATAATCTAGCTTGCAGGATATTTTGCGCCATAATTCATCCTATGTAATGTCCTCATGTAACTCATGCATGTGCTTCTGGTAAAATCATTAGTCGCACATGCTCCATAACACATCAATGAATAATTCCATCTGCTTGTAGCTTATAGAGTGCTTTGGCAATTAACTGGTAACCTATTGCTTTAAAAACTAGTTGCTTCATCTATTACACTATATAGTCCTTCGGTTTCATCCTAATACTCAGAAACTATGCAATTTTTTCGAAGCATTCATCCACCATAGTCACTGCGAATAATTGTGTGTTTGGCAGGTTATCCTCCAAATTTTATTCCTCTTCACCCAAAGTCAGATGTGATAGATGATATGGTCCTGTATTGAGTTTTCCAAGTTTGACCACCACCTGAAAATCATATTCCTGAAAATACAATAGCCACCTACAAATTCTTCCCCCCAACACAATCTTTTTGATGAGGTACTTTAGAGTAGAATGATTAGTGTACAACTTGAATTTATTTCCCAGTAGATAGTGTCTAAGATTTTCAAGGGTGCTTTCCAACCCTTCTCTCTTGGTAATGGTATATTTGTGTTCCGCGGTTGGCCTCTTTCAATTGGAAAAGGAGATAGGGTGATCAATCTCTCCTTCCCTGGGTTGAGCCAAGATCGCTCCTACAGTAATGAAAGACGTGTCTACATGCACATTTAATTTTGACTCCAATCCAAAAATAATAGGATAGGCATAGGAAACATCTTCTCCTTTAAGGTGTCCAGGGTATATTGAAACTCCTTTGTCCACTGTAACTCTACTCCTTTCTTCCATAACCTTTCCATGGGTGTGGTGATCTTAGCATATCCTTGTATAAACTTCGATAGTACCCTATATGTCATAAGGTAGATCTCAGTTGTCGCACTGAGGTTGGTGGTGGAAGATCGACTATTATAGTAATATTAGTCATATCCACCAACGACGCCTATTTACAGAAAACATTCTGCAATAGAATACAAAAAGGAGCACAAAATATGCATATATTAATATTTAAAGAAATTTGTAATTGTCTACACCTATCCAATATCAAGCACAACACCTCAATGTGCTTCTTCAATAGACTGGAAATTGTCCACTCATCCAAATAAACATCTAAAAAATTATGAATGAACTCCTTAACATTCGCCACTACTATCCTTGAAAAAATGGTTGATGCATTCTTCAACCCAAACGACATAATCATATATTGAAAACATCCCCATTCCATTTTGAAGTTGGTTTTAGGGTGATATTCTTTAGCGATCCTCACTTGGTGGTAACCCAAAAACCCATCAGGGAAGAAGTAAGCCTCCTGTCCACCCACATTCTCCAAAATTTCATCTATGAATGGGATAACAAAGAGGTCATATGCACATGTATCGTTCAACTTTTGTAGGTCCATGCAAATCCTTATATCCCATATTTTCTTGTTTTGGACCACCATCGGGCTTATCCATTCTGATTCTTCCATCGTTCAATAATTCCTGCTTGCAGTATTTTCTCCAATTCTCATTTGAATTTCTCCTTATAAATTGGATTCAATCGATAAGGTCATTGCTTCACGTGATTTGCATCAAGTTTCAAGGGAATCCTCATCTCTCCAGACATCTTGAAAATTCCCCTCATCTCCTCAAAGGTGTTGGGGAACAAGTCCTGGTATTCATGCAACAAGTCTACAACCTTCTCAACTGTGTCATCATCCAAATAGTCCCCAATGACTATCATCTTGGGACTTCCTTTGTCCCAATGTTCACCTTACAAGTCCTAATAGGTTGTGCATACCTTGCAAACTACAACGACAGTCCACCCATTGCATGTTCCCCTTCCACTTCCAGAATTTGCATGTTTTGGGGATCGTCTTCATCCTCTCTTTGTTCCATCACATTATAGCACTCCAAAAACTCATGCACCCATTGTAGATGTTGATGGATAGAACATAGTGGAATGCTCCCCAACATTGTCAGTTCCTTTGCAGAAAATATATTATGTCACAACACCTTTAAGCATTGGCTCCTTTGCTTCAAATTGAATGTGGTCCTGAAATTTTGTGTCATTTCATTCCAATTCTATGTTCCTCCATGCACTTCCAATTCGATATACCAATTAGCTAGAATGGTATCCAAGGTGTGTATGAATCGATGCACCCACTCTTGTTGTGGCACTCATCCCTTGGTATGGGCACATACCACTTCAGGTGTGTCCTATGGAACTCCATGCCTGAATACTTCTCCCCATGGACCCCAAAATTGGTCCTGAATCTAACCTTCATCAACTTCTTACACTCTTTCCATTTTGCGACTTTTTCTTTATGTGCTAGTCACCATCTGATTGGGATTGCACACAACACAACGTCCAGTTTAGGAATCCTCTAAAATTCATGTATGTGGTCTTCATGCTCTTGTACAAAAATATCTACCTCAATTAATCCATCGAAACGAGGTGGATTATCCACCTCAATTCCTATCTAGTGCACCATCGTTGTGATATGTGCGCATCTGTGCATACTAACTTCATGCAACTGATTTTTCCAATTCTCCAAAGATTCCTTCAAATATGAGGTGCAGGATGCAATGTTGTGCCAACTTAACACCTCGTCTGTTGTGGGATCTACATAGTCATCTTGTCGAGTTGTGACATTATAAATGTTGTCCATCTCTTCCTGACTAAGCTCACCCTTAATTGGTTTGACGTATCTATCTCCTTCACACATATCCAATGGTGCTATCACTCAGATATCTCTTCCTTTAATTATAATTTGTCATTTCTTTAAATTAATGATAACATGGTTACTATGTTGCACAAAACTTCTAAGAACATGATGTTTGAGTTGTACTCGTACCGAAACTTTGAAACTTGGCCAATACTTGACCAAAACTTGATCATCATGTAATCATCTATGAGAGTCAATATAAACTTGGATTTCCTTCTAAATTGTCATATATGGGTCTTATTCCCTTTTTTCATGCAAAATAATGTGTGATTCACTTATTGTCATTTCTGCCAGCGTTTCCATTTTTGGGAGGTGATGTTTCTAAATGTACCTATTTTGGAAACTCCAAAACATTTTGACACTTCATGCAAATTAGCATAGTTATCAAAATCACAATCAATCCCCAACATAGTAGGATAGGAATCGTCGTCATTGACGATCTCGATAACTTCAAAATCGGTGGTGCTCGACACCTTGTCAATGTCCATTGACACTCTTGTTAGTTTTCTGATAGGAAATATACGATGATAGTTTTCCAACCTGAGTTGAATCAGAGACCAACTTAGCTTTGGCTTCCCCATAATATCCCACGTGCTCTTAGGTAAAATATTTATATCTGATCCTATGTCCAAGATGATTTTTTCCATCTCATATTCTCCAATTTGTGCACTGAACCGAAATTCTTTGCTAGTTCTCTTCCTACGAGCGAATTTATTTATTATGCACAATGACATTCACACAATGGCCACTTTAGGTCTGTTGGCACAATACTCCAACATTTTCCTGAACTTCTCCAAAGCTTGGGGGTCTTTTACCAATTCTAGGCAACTTCACAACAAACTCTGAACTAGATCTACTACTATCCTCTGCTCTCCACCTTGAGTGTTATCATATATCGTTGACATGGTTGCTTCACACAATTCCTATGGCTTGTCCAATTCTACAACAACTAGATCATGTCGGGCTTCCCTATAGGTACTCTTCTCCCAAACAGGGTCAAATTTCGAAGGTGTGTCAGGTGCTCTCCTCACCCACTGTGGTTGTGGTGTCCTAGGCTTTGCAGCATTTTCTCCTATCTTAATACCTCCCTAAGTCACCATGCTAACGCATTTTTGAGTATTACGAGGTTCAACAACTATCATTTGTACATTAGGTACCTTCTTCCCCTGCCACTTACCAATCAGTTATGGATAGTTCTCTATCGGAAGGTCTAATGATTTGTAATAAATGTAAGTGCAACCTCATGCCAAATGTCCCTATTGTCCACAATTATAGCATACTATGATACTCTTTCCTCGGCCAAATCCTCTGCTCCCTTGACCCGGTCCTCCAAGTCCCCTAGTCGCCACTCCTCATCCTCGCCCTTGTAGATTATTATATCCACCCTGGTTATCCTTGGTTGGTTGAAGTTGGTCAATGCGTCTTCCAGCTCTTCAAGTCCCTACACCTAGAATGAGTTGAAAGTTCACTCACGCATCAACTCTAATGTGCAAGAATGATGGATATCATGTCCTACTAATTTGCAGAAGTAACAAAAATAGAGTGTCGGTCATAGCCTCATATTTGTATCATTGGGAAAATCGTTGGTATGTGGCCCCATACTCGATATATTTCACACCACACTCCCCTACCCTACGCAAGAAGATGCATTGCGCCAGTTGCCATATAGTCTATCAACAACTTGCATTAATTTATATGGTGGCCCTTTGTCCTACAAATTGTGCACCATACCTCTTCCCATTTTTCCTTTCCCTTCATCAAATCCTGAAGTTGTAAGGTCAACATAGCTAGTTGTGACTACACCTACGGCATCACATTTCTCTCTTTGCTTCTTCCTGGTGAAGCCTATAGTTTTAGCATAAGCTCTAGAGCCTTTGATTGCATGCATATTTTCTATTGCATCAATGGTATCCTAATATGTGACAAAAATCCCGTAATGAACCATTCTTTATGTTGCATGTTTGGGATCTCGAACATTAACTTGTCCTTCAAAACTTTGAATCGTTGGTCAAAGTCCCATACCGACTCACTTGGGCCCTGCTTAATTTCCTTTAATTCTATGATGCAATGAGACTCTTTTTTTGGATTTTTTAACTCCCTTATCATAGTTTTTTTAATCTCATCTAGAGTCATATTTTGTCTGGTTAAAGTTGTGAGTTTACTTCATGTACCATGTCAATGCATGGTCCCTGAAAGTTGCTTCCAGCTACTGAATCCTCGGTACCTCATCTTGAACCTTCTTGGTTGTCCAGATAACCTTGCACATGAACAAATATTGTTTTGGGTCCTCGATCCCAGCACCATGAAACATTGGCATCTATAATTCTACACCTAGCAATGTGCTTTGTGTGGTACTTCTAGATAAATTGCTTCCACTTGCACTAGTTGAACTACCAAAAAATTGCGCACCCAATTGTGCACCACTCTGAGCTTGAGTAACTTGTGTCATTCCTCCTATAGTCTGCTCAATCCCACTCCTACTAGTGTTTCCTCCTCCTTGAATGTAATTACCTTGTATGCTAAGCATATCAGTTCATTGATTACTTAGCTCCTGGTTTGTGGATGTGCGCGAGGTTGTGGGCTCGACATTAGGCACAGTCTAATTTTTTTTTTTTGGTTCCAAATATTTTCTACTACAGAGACTTAGCGGCACTCCTTCTCCTTCCTCTGACCATGACGTACTGGAAAAATGGTGCACCATACCTCTTCCCATTTTTCCTTCCCCTTCGTGAAATCCTGAAGTTGTAAGGTCGGCACAGCTAGTTGTGACTGCACTTGTGCCATGCCATTGCTCTCTTTGCTTCCTACTGGTGAAGCCTCTAGTTTTAGTGTAAGCTCTAGAGCCTTTGATTGCATTCCTATCCTCTATTGTGTCAATGGTATCCTAGTATGCAACAACATTCCTGTAATGAACCATTCTTTATGTTGCACGTCTAGAATCTCAAACATTAGCCTGTCCTTTAAAACTTTGAATTATTGGTCAAAGTCTCATACCAACTCACTTGGACCTTGCTTAATTTCCTTTCATTCTATGATGTACTGAGACTCTACTTTGGCCTTTGGAACTCCCTTATCAAAGCCTATTTAATATCATCTAGATTCATATTTTGTCCAACTAGAGTCGCAGGTTAGAACTTCATGTACCATGTCAATGCGTGATCCCTGAAAATTGCTTCCAGCTACGCAATATTCATTGCCTCATCCTGAACCTACTTGGTTGTCCAAATATCCTTGCACACAAACAAATTTTGGTCTAGGTCCTCGATCCCAAGTTCCCAACACCATGAAATATTGGCATTTGTAATTCCACACCTACCAATGTTCTTTGCGCGGTACTTCCATATAAAGTAATTCCACTTGCAAAAACCAAAAACTATGAACCTGATTGTGCACCACTCTGAGCTTGAGTACCTTATGTCGATCCTCCTATAGTCTGACCAATCCCACTACTACTAGTATTTCCTACTCCTCGACTACAATTACCCTGTATGCTAATCGTATTAGTGTATTGGGTACTTACCTCATGGTTCATGGATATGCGAGAGGTTGTGGGCTCGACACTAACCACAATTTGATTTTGTTGTTCTGGTTCAAAAGCTTATGTACTGTGGAGACTTAGCGACTCTCCTTATCCTTCCTCTGTCCACGATGTATCGAATTTTGTTCCTTCATAGCTCTGGTCACTAGCACTACTTGTCCTTCGGTGGCCTCTCCTATCCCCTCCCTTTGGGCTTCTTCTCTCAGAAAGCATCAATTTTGATCAACCTCCTCCCATGTCACTTCGTCAAAACCTCCTTTCAATCCTGAAAGTATCACCCTCAAAACTCTCTCCCTCCATCTTATCTCTTATCATTCCTATGCACAATTCCAAACCCACTATCAACTTCCATCACAGTCCTTCTACCTATTCTCATTTTCGTTTTCTCAAACCATCTCTTGGTTCTTCCCTACTTCCCCTTGCACATGAGCGGCCTAGTTTCTCATGTTACTTGATTCCAGCAGTAGAACTATGTGGTCATATAACAACATCTTGATAGGTAATGGTATTGACCTTATGAACCTACCTCTTGATCCCTTCAGAACCTTTTTCTCTGATGTAGTGTATGACATTGTCACCTTTATTTCAAACTCAACAATGTATCCTCCCAACAATATTTTGAACCAAAAATAAACATCACGAGAGGTTTTATTACTTACTGCTTGGAGTTGGTATACTTCCTCTAGTGTCCACTTCCTTGGTCTATCATGATGGTATGTCATCTTATTGTCCTCTAATCATTTGATCCACTCTATCAGTATATTTGGAAATTTTGCAAAGCAAACTTGGTGGAAGTCAGTATACACGTGTTTTTGTAACCATTTCTCCATGCTCTACCTCTTATCCTTTATCTCCTTTGTTGAAAACCCGTGCTCCTTTCGCTTAAGTCACTAGATAATCTCCTTTTGGGTGGGGTTCCATGGGTTCCACATTCCTACGAGACAATACCATCACACAACCATCCTAGTCTGGGAAACATATCATTTTTTGGGGCCTGATATTCTAACAGACCCAAGATTTGCTACGCAATGACCAACAAAAACATACTGAGCATCAGCCATTTCAACGACACCCATGGATTGGGTGAAGTCTCACCCAAGATGCTAATGGGTGACTGTCAGAACTAGGTTTCTGCATTCTTACAAGACTATCTATGACCTATGACACTAGACTCCCACTAGAAAGAAACTTCACCATTCTCCTAGTATTATTCACCGTGTGGTGCTTTAAGCCCCTCGACTCACCAAACAATGTACATGTCAGAAAAAATAATGTGCGTGGGGTTAAATTAAATTACATATTTAGCCATGAATCACAATATCAACTATATCAAAGACCGATTCTTTTACAAAGATACAAAACTCGCCAAAAACATTGATAACCTTATAGATAACTAGTATGTTGAAAGCATTCACAATTATTCGAGACTATCATAAAATGTTCAACACACAGAAATATAGTGTGTTGTAAATAACATAATACATTTGGATATCAACACAAAACATAAGAGGCAACCCAACCTTCTATCATATTATATTATCATCAAGGAAAAAGGTGTTATGCATTTCAATACAAACATTATACCACGAGGCTCACTAGCATTTCAAATCCATGTACAAAACAAGAGAAAAACTCATCATGCAAACCCAATCATATATACTTCAACATTCACACCTATTGTTGAAGAATGAAACTATTGTCGGTCTTCATAATTGTATATGTCAAAACAAATAATTTTTTTTTTTTTTATTGTTAAAATAAATTGACTTATTAAAGCATGGGTTTCATGCTTGGGTCAATGGTCAATAGGTCAAGCCTCCATTGAAGGGTTCTAGGATTATGTTTTGAGTCATTGTCATTGTTATTTTGTTCTAGACCCTTCTTGGGATCTTTGTGTCAAGAAGGAAACATCATTTTTATGCATATTCTCCTCCTCCACCAAGTTAGCTTCCTAATTCTTCAAGTCAGCCTCAAAAGTAGTTTACAAGTCGGTCTAAATATGGAGATTCAAGATACTATATATAAGAGTGCATTCTACCTATTGAAGGATGGAGATAAGGCATTCGATCTAAATATAAGTAGTGAACAAGAAATGTGTGATACTAGAAGGAAAAATCTATCTTATGACAAGAAGAAAGGAAGCTTAGCGAAAGTCAAAAATTGTGTTTCACTATCACTCATGTGGGCTTATTGAAATATTACAGGACCAAAAATGAAGAACTAAGTTAGGAAACCGAAATTGCAGAAGTAAGAAGAAATGGATTGAAACCCTAATTGGAATGGTCTTGTTTGACTTATTTATGGAAGGTTGACTTGGTGGAGTGAAGAAATTTATTTTTCTTGCATCCTGGTTGCCTCAATTTGATCTAAATATACTAGTGGAAAAGTTTGATTGGGTTTTCCCCTAAATAGGGATTTTTCCTTGGTTGAATGCCTACATCTTATGTTCATCATTTTTTTGGCATTTATTTGATGATAAAGAATAATATTATAATCAAAAGAAGAAAGATATAAAATCATAGGTAAATGTCAAGTAAGAGAAATCAAAATAAAATTTCCCTAAAGTTTCCCAAAATGTATTTATCAATATCGTATCAACGATTAGATCAGTGGGATAAGGTAGCTAATAGATCACTTATCTAGGAGAAAAGGGTTTTTAAATCTATCTTTGAAGGCCAAATAATTTAGAAGAGGAATCGAATTGTTATGCGTTATAGAAAAAAATGTCAGTATGCAAATGTAATTGTATGTAGACTGTGTAAGAAGTGTAAGTAAGTAATTGTATTATTGATAAAAAATTGAATGGTGATTACAATCCTTTGTGGTGGCGTGCCTATATAGGCATTGACTGGCCACGAAGGTGAATGGTCATGAATTTTGACACTTTCCGTTCATAATTAATGGTTATTAATTAATTTAAATATTTCATTTATTATTAATATTATTATTTAATTAATATTTTTTAAGAATATTCTATTCATAACATTGCCACCCCCTTTAGAGATGATTTGTTCTCAAATCATAACAAGAAGGTTTTTCTCTAGTTGCACAGTGTGATATGGAATAAATTTGTTTGTAGCTCTAGTTCTTGTATCTGGATGAAACCTTATGGCATTCTCATATCTCTTTGAATTGTTTCCTAGTGGTGACAATCATGGTTAAGTCCTTGATTGAGCATACAAAAGATCAAGTTTCTTAGCAAGATCAATGTTTATACAATTGTGAGTACTACTAGAATCTACAAGTATACTGACATTTTTCCTCTTATGATCCCTTTAAGGTTAAGGATTTTAGGGTGTAATCTCCTTGTCATGTATGTTGGAAGTGTAGTAAGCTTAGTGTTCTTTCTTCTTGGTGTTGGAAAAAGTAACTATGTTCGGTGTTCAGTAATGTACTTGACTCATTATGTAATTTACTTGTTAAAAGAATAAAGAAAAGAATTTTTATTATTGTAACATTGACTTATTAAAGCATGGGTTTCATGCTTAGGTCATCATTATATTAGTCAAAGTCCCCATTGTGGATTCAGAGGATTAATATTGAGTTTATAGAGTCATTGTAAATTTTAAGAGACCCTTCTTTGGCTTTTCGATCATGTAAAAGGGTTTTGTATCAAGTCAAATATGAATTATGTGTCCTCCACATCATGTTGGCCTAAGGAAGATAAAGTTGTCATAAGGGCCCCCATTTGACGCACAAGAATCCTATATATTGAAGGAGGTCAAAGTCATTTGGATCACTCACTCTCTCAAGGAATTTGACATCTCTAGAAGAGCTAGGAAGTGGGAAGTCTACTGCTGGAAGGAGAAAAGGAGTGTGAGTTTTGGGGATTCTCTAGAGAAGATGAAAATCAATCTTTTGGTGTCCCTCTCTCTATTTCATGGTCTTATTTGGGAGATCAAAGTCTCCTAGGGTTTTGTTGCTGTCTGAAGTTGAATGTTGTTGGAAACTGCTACCTAGTTGAATTTGCTAGAAGGGGTTGAAGATCTCCAGGCTGACATAGTGTGGAGGGAAAGTCTGGTCTTGGTCTAGGGTGAAGAGTCTCAAAGAATACTATTGAAAGGAAGAATTACCTTGACTGGGTTTTCCCCTTGAAAGGGGTTTTTCCCTAGCATGCACCATATCTTGTGTCTCTTGTTTTTTGATCTTCATGTATGTATAATTTCTTGATGAAAGATAAGATAATAAATAAGTAAAATAAGCCAACACACTCACAAGTAATTATCAAGAAAGGAGAATTAAACCCTAATATAATATCTTTGATTTTCCAACAGGTATCAGAGCTAAGGTCAATAGAAGTTGAAGATTACTTTGTTGGCATGGATTCTCCCTCTATGGTTAACTACATAAGATTGGGTTTCAACTTTGCTAGAAGATGGATCAAGAATATCATCCACTACCTATTCAACAAAGTAAAGAGTAATGGATTCTTGGTTTCCCTTACAGGATCTCTTACTGATGACAATGCATGGATCATTGATAGTGGATAATTGAGACACATGACAAGTGAAAGAAGACAACTACACACACTATCAAAGGAGTCATCCTCTCATGCAATGGAATTGGGTGACAACAAAGGTTATGTTGTTAGAGGCCTAAGATCTACATCATTAAAGCTAGACAATGGATTGAAGCTACATGTCAACAACATTCTCTATGTTCCAAGTTTGAAAAAGAATTTACTTTCTATTTCTTGTTTAGAAGATAAAGGGGAAAGAATTACTTTTGTTGATGTAAGAGTATTGATTTGGGGAAAGAACTCTAGTATAGACAAAGCTAGGGTTATTGTAGTTCGTGAAGGAAGTCTTTACTAGGTTATCACTCCATCTCCTCAAGATTTGGTTCATATGGAAATAAGTCCCATTGAACTATGGCATCGAAGGTCTGCCCATCTTCATTATAGGGTCATCCCTACTCTTAGCCAATTGGTTCATGATATTATTGATATGAAGTTAGACCATGAAGATGTGTGCAAGGGATGTTCTTTGGGGAAGCATACTATAAAGCCTTTTCATCATAGTGAATCTAGATCTAAAGAAATATTAGATCTCATCCATTCCAATGTATGTGGGCCCATGTCTAACAAGACACTTAGATGTCATCTCTACTATGTAACATTCATTGATGACCATTCAAGGAATACATGGCTCTACCTACTCAAAACTAAAGATGAAGTATTTGATAAGTTCAAGAAGTTTAGTGCTGAGGTGGAAACCCTAACCGAAAAGGAGATAAAGACTCTAAGGTCTAACAATGGTGGGGAATACACCTATAAAGAGTTAATTGCATATTGTAAGGATGTGGGTATTAAGAGGGAGCTTATTGTTCCCTACTATCATGAAAAAAATGGATTGGCCGAAAGAAAGAATAGGTCAATTGAAGAACGCATTAAAACTATGCTCCCTAGTCAAGATCTATCGAAGTTATTATGGGGAGAAGAGGTGATGACTATCATATATGTTCAAAATAGAAGTCCTCATAGGTGTCTTGATAATACTACACCCAAAAAGTAGTCACAATAAAGAATTTGAGTGTGGATCATTTACGCATATTTGGAAGTTTAGCATATTTCCATGTTTCGAAAGGCAAGTGAAAGAAGTTGGACTCAACAAGCATCGAGGGAATATCCGTTGGTTATAGTATTTCCTCAAAATCATATAGAATCTACATAAAGGAGGGAAGATACATTGATGTATGTAGGGATGTCATATTTGATGAGAATCCAGCTTACAAGAAATCAAAGGATATTCCTATTGATTTTGATGACAAAGAATTTCCCATATTTGAAGAAGATGAAGTTCATGAGAACTCTACTACAAATGATGAAGAATAAGGACCAAGGGAGCATATTCAATTGGTGGTTATACCAACCACAAGGAAGAGGTCATATTGGTTGAGAGATACATTAGAAGATGCTAAATGACATGAAGCTACGAAAGGGTCCTCTAGGAAAAGTAAGAAACCAAAAAGGTATTCTAGTTATGTTGCATATGTGACAAAGTTGATTAAAGTCGAGCCATCTACATTCCAGGAAGTTGAACATGAAGAGGTTTGGAAGAAAGCTATGCAGGAATAATATCAATCCATCATGAATAATGGGGTTTGGGAAATCATTCCTAGACCTAGTGACAAATCGGTTGTCACATCAAAGTGGATCTATAAGATCAAACATGTTGTTGACGGAAGTATAGACAAGTATAAAGAAACGTTCTTTACAAGGGGTTTCTCTCAAAAGGAAGGAATTGACTATGAAGAAACATTTTCACCTAGTGCAAGGTACACTACCATTAGATCATTGGTTTCACTGGTTGCTACAATGGGGTGGAAGATCCATCAAATGGATGTTAAGACTGCATTTCTAAATGGGACCATTGATAAGGAAGTGTACATCGAACAACTTGAAGGATTTGAAGTAAATAGTAGGGACTCTCATGTTTGCAGACTCAAGAAGGCTCTATATGGATTGGAGCAAGCACCAAGGGCTTGGTATGCAAGAATGGATGCATGCCTTCTCAGGATTGGGTTCATGAAGAGTATTATTGATCCAAATATATATCTCAAGGTTGCGAATAATGAGTCGGTTGTTATTCTACTATATGTGGATGATCTATTCATAACTTCTTAGGATTGGGTATGTGAAGAGTACTGCTAATCTAAATCCATATATCAAGGTCGTGAATAATGAGCCAATCATTATTTTACTATATATGGATGATCTACTCATCACTAGTGCAGAATGAAGAATTCAAGAATTCAATAAAATGTTGGCAGTTGAATTTGAGATGAAGGATCTAGGACTGATGCATTACTACCTAGGTCTAGAAGTATGACAAAGGCCTGGGGAGATATATTTGGGGCAAGGAAATTACATTGTCAAGTTATTGTAAAAATTTGGGTTCATGGAATCCAAGCCGATGATTACTCCTATGATCTCCAACCTCAAGAAGTTGAGGATCTCCAACTCAAGTCTCGTGGATCCTACCTAATATCATCAGTTGGCAGGTTCCCTTATGTCTCTGGTAAATACTAGGCCAGATATATGTTTTGTAGTAAGAATTATTAGTCAATTTTAGTTGGAGCCTCGTCATGATCACTGGATAGATGCCAAACATATATTCAAGTATCTTCGTGGTACTATACATCACTACCTAAAGTATGATAGTAAGGAAGTCAATCTAATTAGCTTCATAGACTCTGATTGGGGTGGCAATGAGATCGATGGAAGGAGCACTACGAGAGGATGCTTTAGTCTAGGATATGTTATGATCTCATGGATGAGTAGGAAGCAATATATCATTGCATTGAGTAGTGTCAAGGTAGAATATGTGGCTGCATGTGAAGTAGAAAAATAGGTGGTTTGGTTAAGGAAGCTTCTAACAGACTTATTCGAAAAGTCTCTGGGTCTTATTTTGATTAATTGTGATAATCAAAGCTGTATCAATATGTCTGGATATTTTGTGTTTCATTCGAGGACGAAACATATCAATAATAATTTACACTTTATTAGTAGGATGGGATCGTGAAGTTAGAATATGTTCTGACAGACGAACAAATTGCAGACATACTAACAAAGGCTCTTCCTAGTAAGAAGTTTGAATATCTAAGGAACATGTTGGGTTTGGTAGATATTGGTGATTGTATTTATGATAAATAAATGGAAGAGATTTGTTGAGGATTTGTGAGTGAAGCGTAACTTGGGGAGACATCAGGTCGAGAATCTGTGTTGATGTCAGGAATCCTAGAATTGGAAAGGTGGTGTTATGTATTGAGCTCGGTTTTGGATACACACCTGTATTTTTGGGTGGGTGGTTGGTAAGTAAGCCTGATGGTACCAAGAGGCGCTGAAATCTTGAGTCCACCTTAGTCCCACTTGGATAAATTTCCCTGGTCAGGAATCTAGTCCATGAATTGTGGTGCCAAAATCATTGAGTGATTGGTTGGATTTATTGCCCTGGTCATGAATCTAGTCCATGGCATTGCGGTGCCTAAATCATTTAGTGACTGGTTGGATGGATTTGTCTGGTTAGGAATCTAGTCCATGGCATTGCAGTGCCTAAAGGTTCTTCATGTTTTTCATATAGTTTGAGATATTCCATTGTATTTATAGATTATGAATACCTCCCTAGTTAAGACGGAGTTTTGGAAAAAGTAACTATGTTTAGTCTTCAATAATGTACTTGAGTCATTATGCAATGTACTTTTCAAAAGAATAAAGAAAATAATTTTTATTATTGTAACAATGACTTACTAAAGCATGGGTTTCATGCTTGGGTCATCATTATATTAGTCGAATTCCCCATTGTGGACTCCTAGGATTAATATTGAGTTTATAGAGTCATTGTAAATTCGAAGAGACCCTACTTGGGATTTCGGATCATGTAAAAAGATTTTGTATCAAGTCAAATATGAATTATGTGGCCTCTACATCATGTCAACCTAAGGAATATCAAGTCAAACTAAGGACCCCTGTTTTACCTGCAAGAAGCCTATATATTGAAGGAGGTCGAAGTCATTTGGAGCACTCACTCTCTCAAGCAATTCGATATCTCTAGAAGTGCTTGGAAGTGCGAAATATACTACCGGAAGGAGAAAAGGAGTATGAGTTTTGGGGAGTCTCTAGAGAAGAATAAAATTGAGCTTTCAGTGTGTCTCTCTCTGTTTTGTGGTCTAGTTTGGGAGATTGAAGTCTCCTAGGGTTTTGCTGCTGCTAGAAGCTGAATGTTACTGGAATTTGCTACCTAGTCGAAGTTGTTGGAAGGGATCGAAGATCTTGTAGGCTGACATGGCATGGAGGGAAAGTATGATCTTGGTCTAGTATGAAGAGTCTCAAAGAATACAATTGAAAGGAAGAATTATCTTGACTGGGTTTTTCCCTCGAGGGGGGTTTCGCCCTAGCAAGTGCCTATATCTTGTGTCTCTTGTTTTGTGATCTTCATGTATGTATAATTGATGGATGAAAGATAAGATAATAAATAAGTAAAAGAAGCCAAAACACTCACAAGTAATTATCAAGAAAGGAGAATAAAACCCTAATATAATATCTTTGATTTTCCAACACTTGGAGACTAATTTCTCTGTTTTTGAAGGTGTGGTGGAAGGTATTTTGCAGTCGCTTTTTGTTTTTGGTCTTTTGCATATTTTCTTCTTTCATCATGATTTTGTTTGACACATGAGGTTGCAGCTAATTGTTGGGACGAGAAAAAGGTATGTTTTCTCCTCATAAATAACCTAATTTAGCATTTTTCTTCATATGTTTATCTTCGTTTTATGGAAAAAAATAGAGGAAACAATAGTTGAAGTTAGGTAAAAGTGATTATTAGAACATTAGATAAATTTGGGCGTAGAAAACTAAAATTTACTATCTTTATGTGTAGAGACGCGGATTGGAAAATGGTTGTTCAATCGACAGAACAACAACAACCAGTAAAGGAAAAAGACAACATCTGGGGCAAGCAGGATAATGGAAGACCAGGTAGACCAAAGCTATTTTATGATGGAATTAGATCAAGTATTGTGAAATCCTCAGTATCCCCTGATCCCTTGGATTCACTTTTATCTATTTACTTTTATAAATGTTATATATAAGGCCGAAATAAAAACTAAAGAGCTAGTTTAGAAATTCACATATTGTAACTATTATTTTTGGACATATAATACTTTCATTTTGGTGATGTTGTAACTTTGTTACTTATTTTAATGAAGAAGATTTTGTTTAATTCATAAGTATCTAATAGTGGGGACTTCTGGAGGCTTTGGGCCCAGTCAAGAGAAGATCTATTGCTTCACTTGTGTTATAATCATTTCTGTTTATTCTTTACTATTTGTTAGTGTTAACCTAATATCATTCTAATTACCATGAGGATTGACAATTCTAATTTACATTTGTTGTTTACACAAGATTCAAGACTTAGCCATGTGATTATATATGCGTGATTCTCTTTATTTAAATGATTATGTTATATGCGTGATGCTCTTTATCGAGTTGGTTATGTTCATTTCAGATTGTTGTTCATTCTAAATAATGTTATCATATATTTCCAAGATAGAATTGATTGCTTTCTGTAAGATGCTTATATGGTCATTTGATTTTCAATTATCATTTATTGTTCAAATCATAGCTATCTGTTATAATCATTTCTGTTTATTCTTTACTATTTGTTAGTGTTAAGTTAATATCATTCTGATTACCATGAGGATGAGGATTCTAATTTATAGTTGTTGTTTATTCAAGATTCAAGACTTAGCTATGTGATTATATATGCGTGATGCTCTTTCTCGAATTGGTTATGTTCATTTCAGATTGTTGTTCATTCTAAGTAATGTTATCATAGATTTCAAAGCTAGAATTGATTTCCTTCCGTAAAATGCTTATATGGTCATTTGATGCTCAATTATCATAGCTCTTTGTCATGTTAAATAAGTTAGTTTCAATTCCAATTAAGATTTCCAAGTGTGATTCTTTCTATTCGTATTCATATTCATTTGCTTTCAGAATAGATTAAGTAGAATTGCAAGGTGTGTTATGAATTCCTTTTAGAGTTGTTTAAATTGAATTTAAAGAGATAGTCATTAGTAATTGCAATGATTCCAGCATATATTGTCCTCTGAATTCATTACATATATGGTGTTGACACTCTTGAAATAAAAAGAATTGCCCTGGGTTGATAATGAATGTAGGTATTGAGATTGTTTGTAATAGGACATCTTAGTGCACTAGCATTTTGGCATCATTGCCAGGGAGAGTGTTTCAAAGTGATTTCCTTTTATCTTGTTGTAAGAGAATTGGGTTTTAAAAATGAGAGGTAAGAACCTGCGTGACTAGCAAGTATAGTTCTTTCTCATCAGCCTGCCTTTTAGAAAAAGCATAAAGGTTAAATAGAAATAGTTTTTTTATGAATGACTAGGAATAGAAAGATAGAAAAGGATCAGAACCCCCTGCCTAAATCCACAAAACCCAAGGAATCGATGAGCCTTGGGAGAAAAATGTTTATAGATGAAATCGTAAGAAAAGTTGAGTCTCGGGCATTAGTAGGATTTCAAACTGACATTGGAAAAACCCTTACTGTAATCCCTCAGGCAGCAGGCTCACCATCTGTAGCCTACGTTGAGATTCAAAGCCAAATTGGAGGATCTGAATAGAGTCTTCAAGTCACAACAAATTTACTTTTTGATCCTCTACAAGAGGTAAAATCATGTAACTTAAGAGAAGAAGAGGGAGAAACCAGTGGAACTGCTAAGGCAGGACCTCAATTATTTGAACAAGGATCTCCTGTGATCCCAAATCTAGGCATTACTTCAAAACCAAATCGGATTGTTAATCCTCCGCTTACTCAAATAGGACCCCCTGAAATTCCTTACAGATATTGGAATGGTTTTGACCAAACAGAAAACTAGCCACCTCAAGTTCAAACCTCGACATTGGAATACCTCATAGTCGACCATGTGGCCAATGCCCATATGAAATATTCCTTTGCAGAGCATCCCAACTTTTCAAGTGATGATCACGGAGGATCCTGATTCCTTCCTATTCGAGTTTGATGTCCTCTGCAGAGGATATGACTATACCACTAACCCTCAAAAACTAAAATTGTTCCCTTCTACTCTGAAAGGAGCAGCCTTGAGATGGTTCATGGGATTGGGTGGACGTACTATTAACTTCTGGGATGACATGAAAACTTCCTTCCTCACAACATACCAAGACTTTTGCAAGACTAAGGAATTAAAAGATGAAATATTTAATATGGATGCAAATGATAATGAAACTGTAGAAGAATATGTCAAATGGTCTCACTATAATTTGCAGAGATATCCTCACACCACCTTACCAAAATAAATCGTAACAGCTATCTTAATTAAGGGAATAAAAGAAGAATGGATCGAAACTCTAAATTTAATGGGGAAAGGAGATATTTCTCAAGAATATTATGATGAAATCGTTCGCTTTTTTATTAGATGTTTGCGAGGAAGCACATGCACAAGAGCAGGAAGTCGAGATCCTATGACTAGAGGAAGCAAACCACATAGTGGAGGCGTAACACTAATGGAAATCAGTAACCTCCTAGAAGATTTCAAGATGGACATTCTGGGCACCTTAACTATGCAGCTGGATGTCCTATGGGCTAAACAGAAACAAGCCTTATTAGAACAGAACTTGGTCATTTTCTGCCTACACTGTCGGAAGAAGCACGACCAATGGGAGTGTCCAATGGACATGGTTTAGACATGCGTATCTACACCAAGGACCACATCATTTAACAATGTCCATCACTTCTAGGGTTGAAAGAAGTTTTCAAGGAAATAGAAGAAGAGACAAAGCCAGTATAATTAATGAATCAACGTCGTTAGTGGTAGGCCAAACCTACAGGTATGTCACAAGCCACATCCTAATTCTTTCCTTCTTCACCATTTAATTAGCAACAGAACCATGGGGCAGCATGGCAAGGCCAATCATCTTACTTGAATTGGCAACCCCAACCATTCCTTATGACACCTTGGCCAACTCAGTCCTTTATGAGTAATGGCTGACCGGATTCTCCTTTTGTTCCTGTTTGGCAAGGTAATCCATTTCCATCCCAGTGGCCTGCTTCTACTTCTCAAAACCCAAACTGGTCTCCGAATTGGCAGCGACCTTTGGGGATATCCAATACACCTATGGGAACAGGTCCTCAACCTCAACCTACATTATTAGCCCCATATACATTACAGCAAAATCCCCAACCTCTTTTGCGACCTCAATTGCCAACTCAATCGAATCCAAATCCCAATAATAGACCAGTTCAGCTAGTGAAAATTTTCAAAAGCGTAGACTATCTGATTGAACAAAAAGAATGTAATGAACTTAGATTTAGGTAAGGACATATCATTACCCCTGGGGAAAATAGAGACCAGCCATCAATTGAATTGGAAACCCCACCTGTACATATGCCATCAACGGTAATTGACACCAAAATAAAACAAGGAGAAGATACAGATCAACATAAAGATCCTAAGAATCTCATAGTCACTTCTCCCTCGTTATCGAAAGGCTAACAATACCCAAGCCAATTGTTTATCCAGATTTTGATCTTATAGGGGAACTAAAAAAATTTTGTATCAAAATTCCTCTTCTCTAGGCCATCCAAGATATTCCTATTTTTGCTAAAATGATTAAAGAGTTATGTGTAAAGAATCCTATGAGGAAAACAAAAACTTCACCCACCATTCATGTTGTAGGGACCTTATATGATCTACTCTTTGGAGGGGAAACTTGAGTAAAATATGAAGATCCTGGGAATCCCATTGTTACAGTTCAAATATATGGCCGCTCCTTTCCAAACACACTGGTTGATCTAGGTGTAGCCATTAACATCTTAACAATATAAACATGTCAGACACTTGGTATTACAGCTCTGGAACCAACCACCACCCTGTTAGTACTTGTTGATTGTTCGGTGGTGAGGCTAGAGGGAAATTTATAGGATATTACGGTTTCTATTGATTCATGGGAGTATCCAGTAGATTTTCTAGTTATAAACCTGAAGATTCGATTGGATGGCCACCCTTTGATTCTGGGCTGACCTTGGCTGGAAACAGCCAATGCTTACATAGGCTGTTGAGAGGGCAGCATGACTATTGCTAAAGGGGATGCTGTAAAAAATCTCATTTTATATCCTCCTACCAAACCAAGTCTGGCCATTGTAAAAATATGTAAACAACCACCCGCATACCTGGAAGAAATCATTCATTCACCACTTATAGTAGCAAAGGCACTTGAATTCAAGGATCATATTGAATATGATGTTAACAATAATTTTATCAATCAACCAGCTGATGTGAATAATGTGAAATGTCATATGTTAAAATAAATTCTTGATAATGAAGCCTTGGAAGACCCTTTAAAAGATACTAATGATCAACATATCTAGACAACTATTGTTCATAGCAGCAAGCCTATTGAAATTGAACTAGGCAAAGTTTTAAACATTAATGATAGCTTGGACAATGATCAACAACAAAAGCTCATTCAGGTCCTGCAAAAATATAAAGGGGCTTTTGCCTAGGATTATCGTGATATGAAGGGAATAGACGCACAGTTGTGTACACATCATATCTACACCGAAAAGGATGCTCGCCCTATCCAGCAGCCTCAGTGGAGATTGAATCTGCATCTCAGGGACATTGTAAAAGAAGAATTATAGAAGCTGTTGGATGTGAATTTCATTTATCCCAATTTAGATAGAAAATGGGTATGTCCATTGGTAGTTGTTCCCAAGAAAAATGAGAAGTGGCATATCTATGTGGATTATTGGGAATTGAACAAGGCAACCCAGAAATATCACTTCCCTCTTCTATTCATTGATCAAGTCCTTGATACTTTGGCAGAGAAACAGTTCTTTTCCTTTCTAGACGGCTTCAGCGGCTACAATCAGATTCAAATCGACCCTAAAGACCAAGAAAAAACAACCTTCACCTGTCCCTGGGGTACATTCGCTTACAGAGTGTTACCATTTGGCTTATGCAATGCCCCAGCTACATTTCAAAGAGCTACACTCAGCATTTTTTACGATCTGATAAATGAAGGACTTGAAGTTTACATGGATGAATTTACCTCATATGGGGATGACTTTGATCAAGCCCTACAAACATTAGAAAAAGTTTTAGAATGATGCATTACTATTAGGCTGTGTCTAAGCAATGTCAAGTGTCACATGATGATGACCAAAGGCATAATATTGGGACATTATATTTCTGAAGCAGGGATACAGGTAGATCCAACAAAAATACAGGTAATTATTTTACTTCCTAAACCCTGTACATAGATGGAGGTACATAGATTCCTAGGATATGTAGGCTATTATCGTAGGTTTATAAAAAAAATTCAAAAATTGTTGCGCCTTTATATGCTTTAACTAGAAATGTTGATTTTAAATGGTCTGACAAATGCGACACAACGTTTATAGATTTAAAGAAACTAGTTTCAACGACACCAGTATTATGTGGACCAAACTGGGAACTACCTTTTCACATATCCACGAATGCATCAGATGTAGCAATAGGTGTTGTCCTCATCCAGGAGGAGGATAGAAAACATTATGCTATATATTATATCTACAAAAATCTTACTGCTGCTGAACTTAATTATACACTAATAGAAACAAAATTCTTAGTTGTCATCTATGCCATAAACAAATATAGACATTATATAACTGGCTATCAAGTTTTTATGTATACTGATCATTTCTCCATTAGGTACTTAGCCAACAAACCTATTACAAATGGTCGAGTGACTCGTTGGTTATTGCTTTTGCAAGAGTCTGATATCACCATCAAGGATCATCCAAGGAAGGAAAACCCAGTCGTTGATTTTTTGTCCTGTGTTCCAAAGGTAAATGATCTATTGGTAGTGGTATTCAAAATGCCGTGGTATGCATATGTAGCAAACTATTTGGCAGTGGGGAAGTTGCCTAGGCACTTGAAATCAAAGGTAAGAAAACATATTGTCTAGCGCAGTGCTCTATTTTCATGCATTGGTGGATACCTTTTTCACACAAGGTTTGATATGTGTATATGCAGATGCATTTGTGAGGATGATATTTACGACATCCTGAAGGCTTGCCATGATGATCCCTATAGAGGACACTTCGTAGATCGTAGGACAGGGAGTAAGGTACTATAGATGGGCTATTATTGGCCCACTATTTCTAAAGATGTTAAGAAATATGCCCAGGCTTGTGATAGTTGCCAAAGGATGGGCTGACCTACTCAATCCGATGAAATGCCACTGTAGCCCTAATTGGTGAGAGAACCCTTTGAATGGTTGGAACTAGATTTTGTTGGCCCATTTCATCCACCATCAAACCAAAATGCCTACATACTGGTTGTCACAGATTATGTGACGAAGTGGGTAAAAACAATAGATTTTCCAAGAGATATAGAAGAAATTGTAATTAATTTACTTTTTGGGCTACTCATGCGGTATGGTTTACCTCGGGAAGTGATAACAGATGGGGGAGGGAAATTTTTAGGACACAAGATTACAGTCGCTCTCAAAAACCACTACATTACACATAGAATCACTTCCCCATATCACCCGTAGGCGAACAGGTAGGTTGAAGGCACCAATAAGGTCATCGAAGAAATTTTGACCAAGACAGTCTCAACACATCAGCGAGACTAGGCTGCTAGACTGCCAAAGGCCTTGTGGGCCTATCGCACCACTTGGCAAAATACTACTATATATTCTCCATACCAACTGGTGTTTGGCAAAGAACCTATTTTTCCTATCAAATTTGAAATAAAGACTCTATGAACGACTCAGGAAGTGGGGCTAGATTTAACAAAATCCAAAACCAAGAGAATTCAACAAATAAATGAATTGGATGAGGCTCAATTTCTTGCCCTACAACGTACTGCAATTATTCAGCAGCAAAGGGAAAAGTGGCATGAAATTCTTATAAAAAAAAGATGTTTCGAAAGGGAGATTGGGCACTCCTCTATGACTCCAGATTCCAAGACTTTCCAGGCAAGTTACAAACATGGTGGCTCGACCCTTATGAAACTCAATAAGTACATAACAATGGTACTCTCACTTTGACTATCATTGACAGGTCTAGCCATTTTTCAAGGTGAATGGGCATTGGGTGCGTCTTTATCACAAAACACTCACCAAGGAGTCTTTCCACCAACAGGTACGTGAGGACCCCACCATGAAAATTTTAGTTGTAGGAAGTAATGCCCCGGAAGCTTTGCTCTCATGAAATTGCATTTTTATTTGATTGTAAATAATGTATATATTCCTTTACAGTTGATTGCAATCTAGTTAGGCATCACCATGTAAATACGGGGATTTTTATTGTCTTTGTGCGCTTTTCGTAGGTGTTTTTCAATCGATTGAATGATTGTTGTTCAATCACTTGAACAACACTTATTGTTATGTGTATATTGTTGTTCAATCGATTGAATATTTGTTGTTCAATCAATTGAACAACACTTTTTGTGTGTTTGTTGTTCAGTCGATTGAATAATTGATGTTCAATCAATTGAACAACACCTTTTGCATCTTTGTTGTTCAATGATTGAACAATTGTTGTTCAATCAATTGAACAACACTTTTTGCGTGTTTTTTGTTCAATCGATTGAACGATTGTTGTTTAATCAATTGAACAACACCGTTTTCATGTTCGTTGTTCAATTGATTGAATGATTACTGTTCAATCAATTGAACAACACTTTTTGAGTTTTTACGATTTTGTTGTTCAATCTACTGAATGATTGTTGTTCAATCAATTAAACAACATTTTTGCGATTTTCCGATTCCATTTTTCAATCAATTGAACAACATTTTTTGTGATTTTCTGATTTTGTTGTTCAATCAATTGAACGATTGTTGTTCAAACTATTGAACAAAACTTTCTATGTTTTTAGATTTTTTTTTGTTGTTGTCCAATCGATCAAACGATTGTTGTTCAATCAATTGAACAACACTTTTTGCGTTTTTTTTTGTTGTTCAATCGATTGAATGATTGTCGTTCAATCAATTGAACAACACTTTTTGAATTTTTGTGTTGTTATTCAATCGATTGAATGATTGTTGTTCAATCAATTGAACGAAACTTTTTGAGTGTATGATTCTCAATTGATTGAATGATTGTTGTTCCATCAATTGAACAACCCTGATTTTTCTTTTTGTGTGTTTATTGTTTAAATCAAAAGAATGAATAACTGCGATTTCTCTTTGTTGTTTCATCGCGGGTCATTCTTTTTTCCATTTTTTCTTTCTCTTTTATGTTTTGAATAAAAACCATCTAGTTGGATTTGCACCTAAGATAAAGAAAAATAGTAATGTTAATACCATTATGACCTATGAAACCTTTTGATGGCTATCTTTATTCAAAAGCCGACATGGTTCATATCTATAATGACTGGTCGAATATCTTTCCTTTGGACACATCATAAAATGATTTATTATTTTAAGACCATGCTGGTTTATCTTTCACACTTTCAAATGGGTAAACCCTTTTGATATGATGATATGGGGGTAAAAGTATAACTTTCGTTGCCATTTTTTTTTACTTCTTACGCCATCCCTGACTCTTAAGGAGTAAATGAGCCTCCCTCTTTTTATAATAAAAGCATTAAAAGATGAAAATATGAAAATATGGAAATATGAAAATGAAACAAATATGCCAACCTACCATGATCATAAGGATGTAATGGGTGACATTCCATTTTGGCCACCAAACCAAGGTAATGACCTTCTTGATAATTAAAACTATCAGAAGGACAAGGGGTCTCCTGACGAACCAGCCTCATCACTTTATTATATCCTGGTCAATGGCATTATGATTATCTGGTTACCATGCAATCATAGTGGTCTCTTTATAGCAAGAAAAGGGAGAATCATATGAAAATCAAAAGGAGGACTCTGGCTCATTTGAAGGGTTAAAAAGCAACCATGTTGAGGCTATGGATTCCTACTAGCAATAGTGACTCTGCTTGTGGTATTGAAGTACTATGTGACATTGCCAAATTCTTTCTATCCTATTACCACCCATGGATTCATTTCTAAAGGAAAATTTCCCATTTGAACAACATTCCTAAAAAGCCAGCATGCATGGTAACTTATATCATATATCCATTATATCATATTTGTACAATCACTTTCATGACATCCATTAATACTTACCGCCAATCACGTGTTCGATACTTTTCCACTTAAGGTAAAAATATTTTGACATAATGGTTTAAATCTCTATTTTAATTTACAGGAATTGCAAATCTGTTGAAGTGTACTACTTTGATTGTCATTGTCGTATATTGCACCGCCTTTATTGATTGGTTGCCTGCATTTATGATTTACCGACGCTTTTTCTTTTTTTCCCATGCTCGACAGATGTGGATGCCCTTTTCACATTGGAGGGGGGATGGTCTGCGTATGAACAACATGTGTGACAATTCATGGATAGTTGTATGATAATTATTAAAATGATTTCTGGTTAAAGGACTGCATGATGATTGTGTATGTGTAATAATTATCAAACTATTTCTGATTGGAGGAAGGATGGCAACCATTATGCATAGCATGCGAACTGATTATGATCATGCACCAAATATTACTGATGAGACAAATTACTTGACTGTATGTGATATTAATTTCCAAAACAACGTCATTTTCCTATCAATAGCCTTAACGTTCTCTTCTGTTGTTCTAAATTGCAAAAGTGTGAGAGAAGTGCATGCAAGTAAACCAGTCATAGGAAAACAGTAGCCATGGGAGGTAGATCCATCTGAAATGAACCCACAATGCTCATGGTATCAGACCAGGCTCGGGCAATTCTTGAGCATGCTAGCTGGCTGCAATATTTGAATAAATTACAGGGATTTCATGAAGAGTTGACGCTTGAATTTCTATAGAATTTGCAGAATGGAAACACCATGGTAAGAGGCAGGAACATAATGGTCTTTGAGGTAGTCATAGCCAAAGTCACTAGACTTCTAGCTGAAGGAACATGGTGGATGGACAAACATGTTCTGTTGCACAATGCGTCACAATATTTTAGGAACCATGTGAGCAATTGGTGCGAACAGGAAAAGGTGGTCACCCTACAGCCTTGAGACAGCCATGGCAGGAATTGGCAGCCGTCGTTCAAAGGTACATCACATGTGATGGATGACAAGACATGGTAAAGCTCTGCCAACTCAAAATGTTAGCTATTTAAAAAAAAAATTACAGTTAACTTGCCATTTTATTTAAATTCCCTATGCATGATGTTGCTCGTCGAGTTAGAAAAAAAAATGACCTACATATAGTCATCAGTCATCATGGGTTGATCAAATTGATTAGCATTCATGGGTTGGCCTAGCAGTAACTAACTTGAGATAATATTGTAAATCCTACTCTAGCCCCACCTATAGAAAACCTAGCAACTGAACATCAAGGGCCAAGAGCCACAGGTCCGAAAAGGACATAGAAAAGGAAGAATTCCTCTATGGCCTCGGGTCTGGCAAAAAGAAGATGCTCTATGCGGTTGAAGTCATAGTGATGCACCCCAATTCAAATAAACGACATCGATCCATCTCACACACCCCCTCCAAATCCACAGGATGACTCCTTGCAAGACTATGAGGAAGAGGTGGCCATATTACTAGAAGACACGGGGATATTTGGTGAAGGAAGGTAGAAATTTGAGAATTCTTAAGGGAAAATTTGTGCCCCCAACTAGTCTACCCCTGATAGTAGTCCTGGTCATGATCAAACTCTGTCATTTACTGATAATTTGGAAGAACAAAGGGAACCAATCCCTTCTATGGAAAAACCCCTTGAAGCAGAAGTGCATGCAAAAGAAACCATTAAAGAAGGAAATCAAGTAGCAACTACTGGTCCACTGGACCCCCAGCTAAAGAAAACCCTACATATGAAACCCTCGGAGGTGAAAATCAACTAGGAAATTCTAGTTTTATGAAGTCCCCTGAGGACGAGGCCCACCTAGAAGAAAGCCTTGAAAAAAAGAATTGCTCAGGAGACACCATTCCATTGGGGTCTCCTGAGCGAGAAATTCATTACGAAAGAAACATGGGAGAAATTCATGACAAAAGAGCGAGATTGCATATCATATGAGGACTAAAAGACATTAGCTGAGTGGAGCAATAACAACATAAAACAGTTGTCTCGAGGTGACAAAAGTTATTTCCAATAGCGCAAAATCCAAGAATTGTGACGAAGATCCAACCAGAGCCATGTATAAGAAGTTGGGAGTTGTGCAAAAGTTTTTGATGTAGAGAGCCAGAGGGCTAACATAAACCCATCTAGGGTGATGCAGAGCAAGTGTGAGGCAAAAAAGGGCTAACGTAGTTCACAGAAAGGCAGTTGCTGGAGTCTAGAAGGTTGAAGAAATGTTGCAGAGTGGAGCTGGTGAGGCACTATAGTCAGAACAGTACTTGACAGAGCAGGGCCAAAGGAGTTGTTATCGTGGGTTTCTAGCTAAGGAACCTTGATTAGTAGTGCAGTTGCACAAGATGATCAGAGTAGGGGGCATCTCAACAAGTGGTAGAAGGATTTCCAAGAGGGAAATCAGGACTTAGAGGGGAGTCCAAAAGAGAACTTCTAGATGGGAAGTAGAGACTCATAGGAGTAGAACAGAGAACTTCCAGGAGGGAAGTAGAGGAGCGTCATGGCACTACACGGGGTAAGAGACCAGGATAGACTGGATGGAGCATCAAACTTCGCATTCTAGAAGGCTAGAATCTTATCAGTGCTTGACAGGAATTGTGTCAAGAACTTTGCCTTGAAGGTTATAGCTATCCCAGTCGACCCCAATGATAATGACAAGTACGAAGAGGCGATGGTGAGGGCCAAGTGCATTATCCTTGATAGGGTCAAGGATCATGTGGTACCACATATAGTCGAGAAGGAAACGACAATTGAGATGTGGGAGGCTCTCAAGAACTTATACCAACATACTTCTGTGCAGAGAAGACTGCTACTCGAGAACTAGATGAGGTCGTATTAGATGAAGAAGGGTCAATCAATAGACACCTTCCTCGGAGGAATGAATGTGATCTGAGACCAATTGACTGCGATAGGAGTGACACCGGATCAGGAGCTTATGGTGACGACAACCCTGAATGTTGTCTCAAAAGATTGGGAAGTGTTTGTCCAAAGTATCCTGGGCAGAGGGACTCTCCCACCTTGGGACGAGATGTGTGTAGCTCTTTGCCAAGAAGATATCAGGCAATAGTTGAAGACAGGTAGCAGAAACAAAGGGATCAAGGTCAAGCAGGCCCTAACATCTGAGGGAAATCAGGAGAAGTGGAAGAAGAAAGATCTCTCCAAGATCAAGTGCTTTCACTGTGGGGAGATGGGTCATTATGTGACCCAGTGCCCAAGGAAGAAGAGTAAGGGAGAGTCTTCCGAGACTAAGGTAGTGCCAGCACGGGCAGAGAAGGGTGTTTTGATAGACGGTGACTATGCCATGAGTGCATACATGCCGCTTGAGAGAAAGTGGGGAGACATCGAGATGTAGTTAGGCGAACTACAGGTGATGAGGGGCATGATCCTTGAGGTACCCAGCCTCTTGGATTAGACCTTTCTACGAGAGCCCTGAAGTGAGAGTAGCAGGATTGGTGGATGTTGGTAGAAACAAATGCAGATGAAGTGGCAGAGAGTGCTGCAGTGCAGTATTCCTAAGAAAGCATAGAGATAACAGGTTGCAGCAGTGCGAGAGGCACAGGAGTGTTGCACCAGTGAAGGAAGGCATAGAGAGGTGTGCAACAGTGTCAGATGTAGGGAGTTGTTGCAGTAGTGTAGACATCAGAGAGGGAGCACTTGTGAGTGGCAGAGGGAGCTTCAACATCAGAGGGTGTTTCTAGCCCAATAGGGAGGTGAATTGGTAGATTATTTACTTACTTTTGAGTAACTGAGTTGCAGTGCAATAGCGGGTAGCATGATGCAGCATGATGAGAGGAGGTGCAATGCGGATGCAGTGCTAGGAGAAAGAAGGCCATTTGGCCTACATTCCCTATACAGTGTGGAGCATTTGCATTACATGACCTAGGGCATGCATTCAAAGAAGCAGAGAACATGTTATCTCTGCGATTACCTAAATTTCCTGGAAGGCAATACGACCTGTTTGGCACTTTCGAAAATTTCACCACTCTGGTGAAAATAAAAGTATTCAGTAATGAGGTGGGTGCCTTTGATGATATCTTTTTGCAGAAAAATACCTTCATAGAGGTGAAGCATATGGAACAACTACATTTTGACCATGAAGATCTAGAAAAAATTTACAATTACAGAGAAAGGAGGTTAACAAACATCCCATTGGACCAATTATTGATTGAACCAATAAGGGAGCCTACTCCCAGTGTGACTATAGAAGGTGACTCCAAAGAAAATTCTAATACCAATTCTGGAGTAGAATCTCGAGAGAAATCTACCAGGGAATTGCAATAGTCATCGCAAAATGGGAAAAGTAGAAGCATGGAATCAGTAAAGGATACAACCCAATCTATAGATGAAGAAGCTTTAGCTAGAAAACAGGCTGAAATCCCTACTACCTTCGCACATCCAATAAACCCCTGGTAATCGATCTAGAGGAAGAGTGGGATAATTTTAATAAAAGTCTCAACACAGAGGAACAGGCGACAGAGTTGCAAACTCCACCAAAGAAAATGACTCTGGAAATTACCGTGGAAGAGACTGTAAATACACAAGAGGTAAAGCACATCCCTGCCACTCCCACTTCCAAAATTATTTTGAGAATTGAAGAAATTCCCCCTCTAAATGTGTTTTATATCCCAGAGCATAAAGTCATGGTGAAAAGACAAAGAAAGAAAAGGAAATTGGACTCTACAGCTGCTACTACCCCTGAAAATGAACCAATGGATGTTTTATGGAAAGACTCACCCGTTGACCCATCCACCAACCTTACTAGACTCTCGTAGTTTGCAGGTGCTTACGCTACAGTGGCCATGGACAAAGCAATAGAAATAAAAATGTTGCTTAGAGAAAAGGAAGATAAAATAAAGTTGCTTGAGCAACAATTACAACAAGTAAAATCCGACCAGCAAGTAGAGATACAATTGGCCAAGCTTCAATAGGTATTTGAACATATGAAAATAGAACATCGAACAAAACTAGCTGAGAAGGAAGCACAGATGCAGGCAATAACTGATCTACACAAATATGATCCAAAAATTGATTAGTTTGTTATCGAAGCACTTGGTCTTAACTCCTAGCTGATGCACTAGAAAGAATTATTCTGCCAGAAGATTTCACAGTGGAAATCTTATTGCAAAACAAGCGATAAACTAACAATTCAAGTTGTGGAAACGAGACTTGAATACAATGAGATCTTTAAAAAGGTCTCTAATTTTATCTCCTAGCAAAATACAGAATATGGGAGAAAGGCCAACCTACCCAAGCTAGAAAAATCACATAAGGAAATCCTATTTGCAAGCTGGGATTCTAGGCTTTAAGAAGCAGAAAAGGCAATAGCAGACGCGACGGAAGCAACAAACAGTGTCATAGAAAACATCGATGAGAATTTACATGGTTCCAACCTTGTGGTAGAGTCCATTTAGGTTTTCCTTTCAACTTCGGAACAGCTTGAACAACAATGGAAACAGGTAGCGGTAGAAAAAGCAGAAGTGATAAGGCAAATGACCAGGTTAAATTTGGAGGCATATTGGAAACATTTGGTAAAGCTTCACAGCTAATGGATGACCCTGCGATGCCTAACCGCTTATACCGAGAAAATGGCACCAACACTTACCGATGTCATATTCACTGGGTAGTTGAAAGCTGAATTCAGCCAATCAACACAGTTGAAGCCCTTGATGGATATTTGCAATCTAAAGGATCAAATGTAGGATAGTTAGTCACCTTGTTCATTTCCATTTTGATTTTATTTTTGCACAAATTGAGGCACGTTGTTTAAACCTCCTCAACTATTTTTGTAATAATATACTTTTAGTTTTATAGTTTTAGTATTTAAACCCCTCTCATGCATTTATATAGGGGTCCAAAAGATTATCAGAAACAGTCTTCGAAACATGAACTTCTGTCCCTTTGAGGAAGTTCTGGTGAAATTAATGGAACAAGATTTATTTTCTATATGATTTAGCATCTTCTACTGAAATTTCACTTTTGTACTCTTAGATGGTGTCAGTGTCAGTCTTTGCAGCCTTCCTTCACTGCTCAAACATGCTCTTACAAAGTGATTTTAAAGTGTCAAGGTCAAATTTTGTCATTTCAATGAATCTTCAAGTAAATTTTGGTCACTAGGTATTAGGTCTAGGGTTACTTTTAATCCTTTCAAAGTTGTCCAAATGTCGGTCCATGTCACCATTCAGCTGAGTGTAGCATCATTCAGAGGGTTGTCAACACCATGTCAAGTTCCACATGGTCATTTTATGCCTTGTTCATGCTTCAGTTGCACCTAGGTAAGGTTTATTTCCCTCTCCTAGGGTTTTGAAGGTAGTTTCTCTTGGATGTTGAAATCATCAACAAAACTTGTATCCTGATGTTCAAACACCTTCCCCTATCCTTAATGTACCTTATTAAACACTTCCCATCACTGCGATCCCCCAAATTCCTCATTTTCGCAGAAACCTTAGTTTCTTGCTACAACTTGACAATTTTCTAGGCTAGCCCTGTGTTTTGCCCTTTTAGACTTCTTCCCCTCACTCAATATTTGAAATTCCACTTTCCCTTACTTCCTAACATCCCTCCCTACTTCCCAAAATTTTCTCAAGAATTTAGAAGCCCCTTATCCCCTTCATTTCACTTCATTTCGACAAATCCCCTATTCCACACATCGGGATAGGTTTTACTCCAATGATGTTTCTGAGCACGAAAAGATGAATTTTGGAAAAATGAGAGAGGTTTTTGTCCACAATAGGCCAAGGAAGAAAAAAATCCTTCACGTTTTACACAGGTGTCATGGTTTTAGAGAAATGTCAAAAATACGGTTGCCTCAGGAGAATTGATGCACCTCTAAAGTGACCTTGGGAAAATCAAGTTTTCTCATAGCTTGGTTGGACAAATTACTTACTTGATGAGTCAAATTATACCTATACACAAAGAGGTTTCCAATGAGCTATCATGAGCTCAATTTTTAGTTGAGAAATACCTTCAAAAGTTGACTACAACAGCGCTGTGCCTTGAGGCAACCTCATTTTGCACATTTTGACCAGTCTTGGGAGATTTGATTTTTGACAAGGAAAATGAACTCTAAATCGAAAAATTAAACTTGGGTTGGAAATTAGACTCAATAATATTTCCAACGAGCTATCCTACACCCAATTTGGACACCAGGAAGGCCTCCAAATGTCTCCTGCAAAAAGGCTCTACGCATTGAGATGGCGTGGCGCATTGGGCAACCCTCTGCAGTGTAAAAAATGAACTGGCGCGACGCATTGCAATGGCACGGTGCATTGGGCTAAAAAGCCTGAAATCCATTCAAATATTCCTCCAAAGACTCCCAAATTGCTAAATTCTTCATTTCCCAAGTAAGTTAACATCCCTCCATGACTAATGAATGAATTTCTCTTGGTGCTCATGGTGATTTAACGAGAAAAAATCAAAACCCTACCTCTTTACATTTCTTGCCAAAAGTAGTTGTATAGGGCTTGCAAATTTCATGTTTTGCTGCCAATTCCACTCCTAGCTATCTCTCATTCCCTCACTCCTTTATTCCTTCATTGTTTCCCTCTCATTACATTTCATCAACTCATTCCCAAAATCCCATATCCCTAAAATCACTAATCCTAAATCCCTAGTCCTACTATCCCAAACCCTAGTAAAATTTCCCAAACCCTAATTTCTGTCCCAAAAGTCTAATTACTCTCCCTAAAACCTTTCTATTCCCTACAAACTTGACAGCAATATTCCCAAAACCCTTCATACATATTTCCTCCACAGTCCTTCATACATTCTCATCCTTGACAGCAAAAACCTAAAGACACCATAAATCTATTCATACTCATCTAAGAAAACTCAAACATTAGCAGACATGGAGTCAGATTCTTCCTATTACAGAGATGAGGAGACAGTCAGTGATTCTTCTAGAGAAATGCATGCACCAAGGAGGCCTCGCAAAAGTGGAAAACATAATTGGGAGGAGCCCACTTCACTTACCGAGTTGTAGCAGCAGAAAAACAAGTACTATCTCCACCCGGGGTGGAAGGGGTCTCGTTTTCGCCATCAGTGGAGTAGGTATAGGACAAGAGTAAGAATCCCTTTCATGATGAGGGACCTTGAGGAGGTCAAGAGGCAGATTTCATCCTCATTCAGGATGATGACACAGATTTGGGCTCACAAAGCTCAAAGCTCAAAGAAGTCATTCGGGAGCAGCAAGATGACATTCATCATTTGTCTCTCAATCTGGAAAGAGCCAAGTGGATAATTAACTATTTGAAGTAGAGGAACAAACAACTAGAAGATTAGCAAATCATCATGGAGCTCCAAAACATGAAGGCAAAATGGTAAGTTGCCAAGAAGAGGAAAACCAAGTTGATAGCACTTGAGCAAGAAATCAATGCCGATCGAAAATCATGGCTTGAGAGAGTGAATATCCACTTAGAAAGGTTGCTAGAGAAGGCCAACAGGGAGAAAACAATGTTGAGGCATATGGCCTACCATTACATGGCGAGAAATAAAAGTTGCAAGGCAAGAATTAGAAGCTTGAAAGCAAAGTTGAAGAGGGCATCGAGGAGGCGAAAGGAGCAAGATAGAATTTAGATATTGGCTGAGGCTTCCTTGTCCCAAGAGAGCACTTGATGGAGAACACTCAACCCAAATTTCAAAAAATTTGGGACACTTTTTGCATTTTTGGAATTTTTGGGCCAAAACACAGGTTTTTCTGCCTAATGTGCCGTGCCACCTGGCGCTCGCTTTTGATGGAGGTCTCCAAATGAGGAAAACTCAGCATTTGTGGATTTTTCATGGAAAAATATGCATGCCTACGATTGGAAAAGAACTTTTGATAGGTTTTGAGCCCCCAAAAAGGTCAAAAACACCCCAAAAATGACCTTTCTGCCCCTTTTTGGACACACAAGAAGCAGTGTTGGGAGAACTCAATTTTGGAGGGGTAAATGGAGGCCAAATTCAAAAGTTCCATTTTTTCTGGAAAGTAGACAGGTATACCGTTCCAACAAGCACACTTGGAGAAAATTTGAACCCTGGGAAAACCTCCAAAGGTATCTGTAAAAAGGTGCTACGCATAGGGAAATCAGCGTAGCGCATTGAGGAAATTTTGCTCAGTTTGACAAAAAATACTCTGTTTTTCACCTAGTTTCTTGACAGTTTGACTTTTCTCCTTCTAAATGTCAACTCATGATGTAATTTAATGTAATTTGATGGATCTTGATGTAATTATGCTAAATTTTCACTCATAGAGGTAAATTCATCCATGAAAAAGTAGTTTGCAATTGAATCAATCAGTTACCTAGTTTTTAGAGGCAAGCTATTCCATTGCCTAATTTTTAGTTCTCAGTTTAGAATTTGTTGGAATAGCTCCTAAAATTATGAGCTTGACCCCTAGAAGCTAGGATGAGTGGTTTTTTGCCTATATCTTGTGATTTTTCAGTTATTAGCAAAGGTTCGACTTTTGGAAAAGCTTGGAGCTTCATTGTATACTCATATTAACAGTTTTGGCTAAGGAATAGACTAGGGTTTGTAGCACTCTATGGGATTCATGTGGCATCTTGCTTTGATATTGTGTTTCCTTATGTAAATTTAAGTTTACTTTTGTTTTATGTATGCCATTCTCTCTCTTATTTCATATTAACTAAAACAAACAAGGATAAAGGTAGAATCCATTGAAATTTGCAGTGCTCTACCTAGGGTTTTCTTAATTATCTATGTTTTCAGCGGTTTGAAGAGGATCCCTGAGGTTTTCTTGCCCTCCTCAACTCCTCATATTTCTAAAGCTCTCCATTTCATTCAATCTGAAGTATCAAATCAATTTCCTAGCTTGCCCCATTGAGATCTCTGCAAAACTGAGCCTCATTCCCCAGACCCAAAATCTGCCTTTCCATTTGAGCCAACAAAACATCATTAAACTCAATCAAACCCTTTTGCACACATACCTAGCCTAAAATTAGTCTTCACATAAGTCATCTCAAGCCTCATTGATCACCTTCTCTGAGATTGATAGGAGAGAGCCCTCTCCCGACTTGGTAGGGCTAGCTACCATGTTAAGCTTAGTTTGATGTTATCCTAGATCCTACCTTTCTCAACCTGAGGTAGATTTAGGCACTAACATAGTGGCAACCATACTGGGGAAGAAAATTTTATTTGTTTGTTAGTTTTCTTGCTTTATAAACTACAGACAGAGCCTGAAGTTTTGCCAGGAAGCCTTCGAACTGCACATTGCTTTGCGAGTGCATAATAAAAGTTGCTTCAGTCAATCTCTAGTCTAGTTTTATAAACTGAACATCTGACTTGCAAATTGCCCCAATAACATGTATCAAGTTCAGATCTGATTGTTGATGGTGGAAAATGATCAGACACCATAAAGGCTGAAATCATTCCCCTGGCGATTCCAAATCATTTTCGAGATCAGATCCAAAGACTCCACTAGAGGATGAACCCGACCAGCAAAAACATGAAAGGACAATACGAAAAGATTAGGTATTCAAGTCGGAATTTCATCCAAGACATTTTGTTCTTTGTTCTAAATTATTTCTTCTCTTTTCCCGAGAATTTCAAGAAGGCTTTGCAAAGTATATTGTATTTGAGAAGAGATCCTTGGCCTGCATTTGATTCCTTCCCTTTGAAGATTGTAAATACCAAGGAATTGCATGCCTTTGAGCTTGATCAAGATCGTTTTTCTAAATCTTGTGATGATCATCTTCAAAATGATGAGCCTCAAGAGACGAAGACTGATTCTATACCTTCTGTACATACCCCACTACCTTGTAAAATTCCATACCAATACAAGTCTATGATTTTACCTCCTATATCCCATACTTTCCCTAAAAATCATGACCTATATCTACCAAGATTTGATGGTGAATGCGACAACATCATTGCTGAGAGACATGTACTGAATTTTGAGTCTTTCCTTGACCTTTTTGAAGTTGATGAAGAAGATGTCAGTATAAGGCTTTTTGCTCTTTCTTTGCAAGGAAGTCAAGAGTTGGTTCAAAACCCTGCCTGATGCAAGCATCTCAGATTTCTAGCAGTTCGTCAAAGTTTTCCTCGACAGGTGGGTGGTAAGACAAAACCCTTTCTTGATTATAGAAGAGTATAACTAGTTGAATAGACAACCAAGAGAGACAGTACAACAATTTTCTTCCAGATTTAACCAATTTTATTATTCGATGCCTATTAATATAAGACCTTCTCTTGGATCCGCTCTCTTGCACTACCTGGGTGCCTTTGATCCGAAAATGGAGTTTCAACCGAGAGAGAGGAACCTTGAAACACTTGAAGAGATGCAGAACAGAGCAGTAGATGTAGAGGCTCATTTGTTGATCTGAAGGGCAAAGTTGAAGGAAGAAGAGATGAAAAACATAGATCCGGAGGAATTGACATCTCTAGAGGTAAAGCTTGATATTTTGGCAAGTGCAGTGAAAGAGATGATGCAAAGGATCATCACAAGGAATGAGTATAATGTTCAAGCCCATGGCTCACTGATTGAAGAAGAACAAGTTGTTGATCCAAAACATCTTCTTTCTTATCCCCGTTGTCATAGATCTAATAATGATTGTTTTATAGATCATCTTGGAGAAGAGAGATCTATTGATATGAAATGTATGCTTGATGATGTCTTTTATACTGACGATTTTCCTCAATTTGATCAGTACGATGATGATTATGTTCTCCAAACATAAGCTAATCTTGCAGACAAATCAGCAGCTAGTTTCTGGGAGGAGGAAGTTCATTTTCAGTAGCTCGAATACAGTGATAAACCGATGCATATCAGCTATGACAGTGACGAGGAAAGTGAAACAAATTTTGAAGTAAGTGAAGGATCTTTGCCTTTTTTTTTTTGCTTCATTTCAGTTCATTAGAGACAACATTCATGCAGTCAGAAATCAACTGTTGACAAGTCTTGATTTGGACCATCTTGAGGGCAATGAAAACCTTGTTCAAGACTTCTCATGTCCATATTTGCAGCCCCCGAATGCCATTGATTGTCAAGTTGTAGATGAAGACTTGGAAACTGGTACATACGATCAAATGATGCAAGATGATTATGTACCTTTTTGTTTTGAATCATTTCAGTTTTTGAAGGAAAATTTGCATAGTACATTTTCAGTAAAGGATGAGCAGCTTCTAGAAAATCATGTAATCTCATCGAAGCCAATAGAAAATGGGTTGCAATAGTCTTTTCAAGTTTTTCATGATCCAATAGCTGATGTGTTGGATAATGTCTGTAGTCAAAGTCCTTCTCCTATCTGTGAGCTTGACAAAAGTATTGATACAAACTTAATCCAGTAGTTGGTTTCTTTGTCATTTTCAGTAGGAGTCTCGTCACAAAGCTCAGATCAAAGTTTGCATTCATGGTATGAAGAGAAGAGAAGTAATATATTCGACAAGCTAAGTACCACTGTGCATGAATTTCGAGATCCTTATGCAGTGTTTTTGGAGGCAGATAAAGAATCCATATCATTCAACGGATTTGTTTCTAAGTTGTCATGGGAGTTGCCTTTTAGTAGTTCTCTCTTGTTTTTCATAAGCAAGCACTGGTGGAGAATTCAAACAACAGTCGGAATACTTACTTGGTTTCATTGGTTGTTTCATTTCACTTGATCAGGTGATGAATGAAACTGTTAGAGTAGGTTTTGATGAATAAGCTCTACTTTGAGCATCATTTCCAGTTTGTTGGTTGTGTTTAAGTATCGAGTCAGTTCTTAGTTGAGTGAGAGTCATTTTTTGTCATCAAGTCATTAGTTTCCAGTCATGCATTTCAGCTTGAGTTTTTGACTCCATTGCCCAATGGATAAGGCACTAGTCTGTTCTCCCAAAGATCTGTCGTTCTTGGCACCTCCAAGGAGTTACCATCCCCATTAGAGCCAATGTTAGTGTCAGCCTTTGTATCCTTCCTCCAGTGATCAAACACACTCTTACAAAGTGATTTTAAAGTGTCAAGGTCAAATTTTGTCATTTCAGTGAATCTTCAAGTAAAATTTGGTCACTAGGTATTAGGTCTAGGGTTTGCTTTTACTCCTTTCAAAGTTGTCCAAATGTTGATTCATGTCACCTTTCAGCTGAGTGTAGCATCATTCAGAGGGTTTTCATCATCATGTCAAGTTCCATTGGGTCATTTTACACCTTGTTCATGCTTCAGTTGCGCTTAGGTAAGGTTCATTTCCCTCTCCTAGGGTTTTGAAGGTAATTTCTCTTGGATGACCAAATCATCAGCAAAACTTGTATCCTGATGTTTATACACCTTCCCCTATCCTTAATGTACCTTATTAAAAACTTCCCATCACTGAGATCCCCCAAATTCCTCATTTTCGCACAAACCCTAGTTTCTTGCTACAACTTGACAATTTTCTAGGCTAGGCCTGTGTTTTTCCCTTTTGGACCTCTTCCGTCACTCAATCTTTGAAATTCCGCTTTTCCCTACTTCCTAACATCCCTCCCTACTTCCCAAAATTTTCTCAAGAATTTAGAAGCCCATTATCCCCTTCATTTCACTTCATTTCGACAAATCCCCTGTTCCACACATCAGGATAGGTTTTACTCCAATGATGTTTCTGAGCAAGAAAAGATGAATTTTGGAAAAATTAGAGAGGTTTTTGTCCAAAATCGGCCCAGAAGAAAAAAATCCTTCAATTTTTACACAAGTTTCATGGTTTTAGAGAAATGTCAAAAATACAGTTGCCTTAGGAGAATTGATGCACCTCTGAAGTGACCTTGGGAAAATCAACTTTTATCCTAGCTTGGTTGGCCAAATTACTTGCTTGATGAGTCAAATTATACCTATACACAAAAAGGTTTCCAATGAGCTATCATGAGCTCAATTTGGAGTTGAGAAAGACCTTCAAAAGTTGACTGCAACAACACTCTACCTTGAGGCAGCCTCATTTTGCACATTTTGACCAGTCTTGGGAGATTTGATTTTTGACAAGGCAAATGAAAATTGAAAAATTCAACTTGGGTTGGAAAGTAGACTCAATAATATTTCCAACGAGCTATCCCACGCCTAATTTTGACACCACGAAGGCCTCCAAAATTCTCCTAAAAAAAGGTGCTACGCATTGAGATGGCGCGACGCATTGGGGAGCCCTCTGCAGTGTAAAAAATGAACTGGCGCGACGCATTGAGATGGCGCAGTGCATTCGGCTAAAAAGCCTGAAATCCATTCAAATATTCCTCTAAAGACTCTCAAATTGCTAAATTCTTCATTGCCTAAGTAATTTAACATCCCTCCATGACCAATGAATGAATTTCTCTTGGTGCTTATGGTGATTTAATGAGAAAAAAACAAAACCCTACCTCTTTACATTTCTTCCCAAAAGCAGTTGTATAGGGTTTGCAAATTTCATGTTTTGTTACCAATTCCACTCCTAGCTATCTCTCATTCCCTCACTCCTTTATTCCTTCATTTTTTCCCTCTCATTACATTTCATCAACTCATTCCCAAAATCCCATATCCCTAACATCACTAATCCTAAATCCCTAGTCCTACTATCCCAAACCCTAGTAAAATTTCCCAAACCCTAATTGTTATCCCAAAAGTCTAATTACTATCCCTAAAGCCTTTCTAATCCATAGAAACTTGATAGAAATATTCCCAAAACCCCTCATACACATTTCCTCCACAGTCCTTCATACATTCTCATCCTTGACAGCAAAAACCTAAAGACACCATAAATCTCTTCATACACATCTAAGAAAACTCAAACATTGGCAAACATGGAGTCAAATTCTTTCTATGACAGAGATGAGGAGACAATCAGTAATTCTTCTAGAGAAATGCATGCACCAAGGAGGCCTCACAAAAGTGGAAAACATAACCGGGAGGAGCCCACTTCACTTGCCGAGTTGCAGCAGCAGCAAAACGAATACTATCTCCACCCAGGGTGGAAGGGGTTTTGTTTTTGTCATCAGTAGAGAAGGTACAGGACAAGAGTAAGAAGCCCTTGCATGATGAGGGACCGTCAGGAGGTCAAGAGGCAAATTTCATCCTCATTCAGGATGATGACACAGATTTGGGTTCACAAAGCTCAAAGCTCAATGAAGTCATTCGACAGCAGCAAGATGACATTCATAATTTGTCTCTCAATCTGGAAAGAGCCAAGTGGATAATTAACTATTTGGAGTAGAGGAACAAACAACTAGAAGATCAACAAATCATCATGGATCTCCAAAACATGAAGGCAAAACGACAAGCTGCCAAGAAGAGGAAAACCAAGTTGACAACACTTGAGAAAGAAATCAATGATGATCGAGAATCATGGCTTGAGATAGTGAATATCCACTTAGAAAGGTTGCTAGAGAAGGATAACAGGGAGAAAACAATGTTGAGGCATATGGCCTACCATTACATGGCGAGAAATAAAAGTTGCAAGGCAAGAATCAGAAGCTTGAAAGCAAAGTTGAAGAGGGCATCGAGGAGGAGAAAGGAGCAAGATAGAATTCAGATATTGGCTGAGGCTTCCTTGGCCCAAGATAGCACTTAATGGAGAACACTCTGCCCAAATTTCAAAAAATTTGGGACACTTTTTGCATTTTTGGAATTTTTGGGCCAAAACACAGGTTTTTCTGCCTAATGTGCCGCGCCACCTGGCGCTCGCTTTTGATGGAGGCCTCCAAATGAGAAAAACTCAGCATTTTTGGAATTTTCATGGAAAAATATGCATGCCTACCAATGGCCAAGAAATATTGACAGGTTTTGAGCCCCCAAAAAGGTCAAAAACACCCCAAAAATGACCTTTCTGCCCCCTTTTGGACACATATGAAGCAGTGTTGGGAGCACTCAATTTTGGAGGGGTAAATGGAGGAAAAATTCAAAAATTCCTCTTGTTCAGGAAAGTAGACAAGCAGATCTTTCCAAAAAATACACTAGGAGAAAATTTGGACACTGGGAAAGCCTCCAAAAGGAGCTGCAAAAAGGCACTATGCATAGGGAAATCAGCGTGGCGCATTGGGGAAATTTTGCTCAGTTTGACCAAAAATACTCTGTTTTTCGCCTAATTTCTTGACATTTTGACTTTTCTCCTTCTAAATGTCAAACTCATGATGTAATTTAATGTAATTTGATGGATCTTGATGTAATTATGCTAAATTTTTACTCATAGAGGTAGATTCATCCATGAAAAAGTAGTTTGCAACTAAATGAATCAGTTCCCTAGTTTTTAGAGGCAAGTTTTTCCACTGCCTAATTTTTAGTTCTCAGTTTAGAATTTGTTGGAATAGCTCCTAAAATTATGAGCTAGACCCCTAGAGGCTAGGATGAGTGGTTGTTTGCCTATATCTTGTGATTTTTCAGTCATTAGCAAAGGTTGGACTTTTGGAAAAGCTTGGAGCTTCATTGTATACTCATATCAGCAGTTTTGGCTAAGGAATAGATCAGGGTTTGCAGCACTCTATGGGATTCATGTGGCACCTTGCTTTGATATTGTGTTTCCTTCTGTAAATTTAAGTTTACTTGTGTTTTATGTATGCCATTCTCTCTCTTACTTCATCTTAACTAAAACAAACAATGATAAAGGTAGAATCCATTGAAATTTACAGTGCTCTACCTAGTGTTTGCTTAGTTATCTATGTTTTCAGCTGTTTGAAGAGGATCCCTAAGGTTTTATTGCCCTCTTCAACTCCTCATATGTCTAAAGCTCTCCATTTCATTCAATATGAAGTATCAAATCAACTGCCTACCTTGCCCCATTGAGATCTCTGCAAAACTAAGCCTTATTCCCCAGACCCAAAATCTGCCTTTCCATTTGAGCCAAAAAAACATCATTAAACTCAATCAAACCCTTTTGCACACATACCTAGCCTAAAATCAGTCTTCACATAAGTCATCTCAAGCTTCATTGATTACCTTTCCTGAGATTGACAGGAGAGAACCCTCTCCCGACCTGGTAGGGCTAGCTACCAGGTTAAGCTTGGTTTGATGTTATCCTAGATCCTACCTTTCTCAGCTTGAGGTAGATTTATGCACTAACAGATGGTGTTGAATGGACTGAAGATAGATTAATATTGCTAAAACACATGAGTAGGACATATTACAAATGGTGATTTTATCTCCTAATCCTTTTTACTTATGTATTAAGCAATGATTTCTTCTCGAATTGTTTGTGTATGAAAGTGTGAATCTTGGTTACCATTATTACACTTCTGTATGATGATGATATTTATTTTATGCTATATATATGAATAATTCTTTATGCGATATATCTTACACAATTGTTTCTGCTATTTTTTTATACAAAATAGTTATTGTTAAAATGGATTCACTTCTCATCGCAATTGGGTGATATTTATTACCAATTGCTTTCAGATATTATTCTAGATCGCATATATCAATTCAAATCTCGGGTATATTTATAATTAGATAGTTTAGGATAAAATGCATGTGATTGTTAGTCAATATTAGATTACTTTTAGCTTAGAAATTACTTTAAAACCTCACATATCACCCCATTAGCACAAGCATTTAAAAAAATTGGGAAACTAATCGCATTATCCCTAGTTAGAGCCACTACTCCAAATGGAAAAGGAGCTGCCAACTAAGGTCCAGATTGGGAGATTTTCCCCCATGTTGAGGCAACGATTTTTGAGGCTTAAACAACTCCCTATGTCTAGGATGCATGGTGTTCAACAACTTGATCTGGGATCAAGTCTGATTGAGGTTCTACCTGTGGACTGAATTTTGTCAGTGGAGTGTGGTAAGGTCTTATGACTCACCCTTGATTGATTCTTCTTCATTATTCATATCAGTTTTCAGCAAAGCAAATATGAGATGAGATGTAGAGATGGCACATGATGACAAGATGGCATGATGATCAATGATGATGGATGGATTAGTAGGTGGAATTCTCCCTAGTTGAGAGGGAGTGTTAAAATTGGAAACTAGGGCCAAATTCAATTTTGGACCACTCATTTGATGGATATTATAATTGCATTGAATTCCTCTTTTCAAGAGGACCAAAATTGATCTAAATATCATCTAATTTGGATAAGAAGAAGTGTGTTTTTGAATTTATTCCCACACATGTATAAATTGTCAAGGTCAACCACATCATGATGTAGGCCCATGAAGCCCAAGAGACATTTCACTTCAGCCTCAATGACTTGTATAAATACAAGTGACCTCTCACCTCATTTGGCATCATTATCACTCACACATTCTTCTCTCTCCTTCTCTCATTGGTTCGTATAGCTACTGGGTAGATCTTCTCTCTTACATGTGTAACAAGGAGGACGAATTTTCTAGACAAATTGAAGGGCCTAATTTCAGGACTATTGCAGGAGTTTGACCAATGTTGACCACTGTTGACTTTCAATTTCTAGGAATATTTTGACTTCAATTTTCTAGGCATATTTCTGTTTGGGCGGGTTGTATACCTTGACATAGAAGCTGAGGAATTATGGGCACTTTGATTGCAACTGAAAATTGCAGGTTGACTGCAGAATTTAGGGCAGAAGTTTGACCAAGTTTGATTGTTGACTTTGGGATTATTTTGGCCTGATTTTGACCTCTTGTTCAGGTTGAGTTTGACTGGGTTTGATCAAGCTTCACAGGATACATTTTGTTGTTGCTTTGACTAGCGTTGATGTTTTGGTTAGGGCTAAACTTGACTGCAGTTGACAACAAATTTGACAGGGTTGTTTTGACTTTGATTTGGCAAGTCAATTTTGACTTTTTGTACTCTCTCTATGTTTAACATTTGATATTAATAATAAGAATAATCGATCAAACGGTTTTTACCACATTGAATTTTTTCCCTGGCATCCATCAAATCGGTTGTTCTCTTGTCTTGGCTTGCCTTCTACATTTTGTTTCATATTCTATCTACTCTTACTGTCAATATTATTATTGGTTAATATGATTGTTATTGGAAACTAAATTGGAAACTTTCACTAGGATGCTAAAGTGCATTGAAGTAATTTTCCTAAGCGTAGAACATACCATTGTTAACAAAATTTAACATCAAACCAAATGATGCCAGAAAGTGTTGTCAGTAATATCAATAGGCATTTAGGTCAAGAGATAAATAAGACAACATCAATGCTACTTAAGATAATTAGTAATTTTCAAGATTGCAATCACCAATATGCCAATGAGATATACAAGAGAGAAAACTTATCACAATTATTATTACAATAGCATCTACAAGTGATATCCAATTTAACAATGAGCAATGAATCCACTTATCCAATGACAATAATGGCAATGAGAAATTAAGAGAATTAATCCACAATGTCACTGAGCGCAAATCTCATCAACAATTACCATTCCAATTAGAGCACTTTTGTGTTGAAATTAAGCCCAAATCACTTCAACCATGAATGATTGTGAATTGTAAAAATTCCTTAGCCAATTTGAGAGGCTTATATGTGATTTATTACTGTTGCAACCTTGTCTTTAGAGGTTTGTAATTTTATATCAACAGACAATAAATTATGCAAGAAGCCAAAGGTAAGCTAGAAAATCAATGCATTCAACTTCCAATGATATTCACTAGATTATAATATTACTTAGACACTATATATCATATTTTTAATGTTTATATTATACCTCAAAAAAACATATATCAGAATTTAAACAACTCGGAACATTAGTGATTAATTCCAACATGGTACCAAATTATCAATGCCCAAGAGGCTCCAATGATTAGCTAATCAATTTTAGTGATCACTACAAAATTTTTATTCATTTTTAATGAATTTATATGACTAGATAAAATGGTTGTAACAAAACATAGAAAATGAGGAGGGGAAAATAGGCAAACCAAGAGACATAGAGGCCTAGTTGAGGGCTAGTTTGACCTATAATGAGCTTGGGTACTTGCAACCACAAAATTATCTCTAATGTTGCTAAAAAACCACAATGTTAGAAAACTCTATTAGTATCAAAATTATATATTATTGAATAAAAGGCTAGGAAAAGGGTTATGAGGCTAGAAAACCTCAAGACTAGGGTTAGAAATGACAAATGCAGGGTTGGAAGGGTAAGGAAGGACCAAAAAGATCCAGAAATAGTCACGACTAGGGAATATAAGCCCACAAGGGATTTCATCAAGCCTAGAAATGTTGGTGTTGGGGGTGAAAGAGCCCTAGAAGGGATAGCGACCAAGGGAACAACCCTTAAAGGGTTGCACCTAGGTGAAAAATGGAAGCTGACAGGGAGGAGAGCCTCTTGGAGGCCACAACAATGGGCATGGAGGAGAACCAAGGCCCCTTTAGGGCCAACCAACTCCTCTAGTGGGGAGTTGAGCGCCTTAAGAGGCCACAACTAACCCTAAAAAGGTTGTGGCCAAGAGAAAAGAGAGGGTCGAGGGCCTTAGGAGGCCACGAAGCCTTATGGTAGGCCAAAAATGGATGATGGTTAGGCCTTACAAATGCCAAAATTCACAACAAATTACTGCAAAAAATGTTGGACGACTTCTTCTTCAGTCTAGACGTTGAGCTTGGAGGCTAAATCTTGCCTTCCTAGGCCTAGATCGACCTCAAAACCCCAACAAAATTCTCTTAATCAACTTGAAGTTCACCTTCACAAATGAATCAAAGAATTTCAAAACCCCAAGTATATATACAAAAAATAAAACCCCAAGTGCTACAAAACAATAGGTCAGAATTAGGTTAGAAATAATTTTGGATAAATAAAAATGGACAAGTATATTTTGAAAAAATAAATATTGGTTGAGACCCTCCTACAAAATAAAATATCATAAAGAAATCTCAAAGCCCAAACACAACCACCTCTTCCCCACTTCCTGTGAACTTGGAGCCTAGGGGCTACTGTACGCGTAAATCTCTATAATATTCTCAAGAAAATTGTTAGATCATATGGTGAATTAGATCACCTAAGATAGCATGTACCATTAGAATGTTCTTATCACCGACAAATGAAATAAAAATTATTAGCAATGTTTAGCACAATATAGGATCACACATAACTAACACTTACCACTAATCAATGGAAGAAAAACACCATGAATTGAACTCCAAATTCTTTTGATTATAGTACAAAATGTTCCCAATAAAGCAACAACTCAATACTAGCGTTCAAGAATTACAACATCCAAAGATATCCAATAGAAACAAAATGACTTATTTATATAGAGAAACCCCTCCAAGTGGAAAATAATGGCTAGTTGTCTTGTTCCTTGTCAAAATAATCTCTACCATTGAAAATAGTTTGAGCATCTTTTAATCTCCACTATCGAATTTTTAATTTTGAGGACAAAATTCGAATTTTTCTGAAAACCCACTTTTAATTAATTCAAAAATTAATATTTTGAATTAATTTCCTCAAAAATTTAACTTTGACTTAACAACCAAGGTCCAAGGGCTCAAATTTTCTTAAAATATCCATTTTTCCCTTGGTGGAAGACCTCCAAAAAATTATTTTACTTTGACCCACGAATTTTTTATTATTTCCACTTGGAGAAGATTTAATTTCACTATAATTATGTTTTTGACTCAAAAGTAATTAATTTCCTAGCTTAGGATTTTTATTTGATTTAGCTATAAAAATTAATTTATTGACACTAGAGTGGATTAATTATTTTTCCACCCTCAACTATTTTAGCCATGGTGTCTAAATATGAGGCATCATGCACTATTTTTGTTTTACATCAAAATATTACAATATCAACCCTTGAAAGGCGTAAACACATTTAGACTCATACCTTCAACAATTTACCCAATTTTGCGACCCAATATGATGTAGTATAGACCAATTGGTTTGTAATAAAATAATTTTTCCAAATGTGCTTGAACTATTCCAAAAAACACTTTTACAAAGACTCTATATAACAGTAGCACTCACATAAGACCTTATCAAAAGATTCCACCCTAGATTTGGGGTTTATGTTGGAAGAAAAAATCTGTTGATAATCTATGTTTAGATACACACATAATTTAGTGAGGTTAAAAATTTCCTAGGATGAAATATATTGCTAACATCAAAGGCTTACCTAAGTGTTGTTACATAATTAAATGGTCATACTACCATCATTTATAATACAACTTGTAGAAATTGGGTTTACAACAATAAAATTGTGTTGGCTAATGACTTTGAACTTTGAAAAAACAATATTCATGTCTTTTCATTATGCCTCCTTGGACTGTTGACAAAGTGTGGTCAACAGGCCCACAAGACTGCAACGATCCTCAAGTCCCAATCATCATTTTGCACATTACATACATTTGTAAGCGCGGTCTCTAGTATCTTGTTAAATGCCTCCAATATTCCATTGGCTTGGGGGCAATACAGAGTACTTTTTTATGGTAGATTTCAAATTCCTCAGTTAATGTCGTGATAGTCTTGTTCAAAAAATGTGGCCCTTGATCACTCATCAATATCCTTGGACATTCAAACCTATTCACCATGTTTTCGAACAATAATTGTGCAGTCATTTCTACATTGCAATCCCTCACCAATGAGGCCTTTGCCCATCTAGTGAGATAGTCTGTGTCAATAGTGATATACCATACACCTGTTCTTCTTGTTAAGGGTCAATTGGTCCAACAAAATATATGACCCACTTATCAAATGGCTGCAACATAAGTTGAGGATTTAGGGGCATTTCATTCTATTTGGACGACCTCCCCACTCTTTAACATATGTTGCAAGCCCGATATAAATCCTTAGCATCGACATACACTATGGTCTACCATAATCTAGCTTGCAGGATATTTTTCACCATAATTCATCCTACGTAATGTTCTCATGCAACTCGTGCATGTGCTTCTTCTAAAATCATTAGTCGCACATGCTCCATAACACATCGATGAATAATTCCATCTGCTTGTAGCTTATAGAGTGCTTAGGCAATTAACTGGTAATTTATTGCTTTAACAACTACTTGCTTCGTCTATGCCACTGTATAGTCCTCTGGTTTCATCCTAATACTTAGGAACTATGCAATTTTTTTGAAGTAGTCATCCACCATAGTCATTGAAAATAAGTGTGTGTTTGACAAGTTATCCTCCAAATTTTATGTCTCTTCACCCAAAGTCAGATGTGATAGATGATATGGTCCTGTGTTGAGTTTTCCAGGTTTGACCACCACTTGAAAATCATATTCCTAAAAATACAATAGCCACCTACAGATTCTTGCCTCCAACAATTCTTTTGATGAGGTACTTTAGAGCAGAATGATTAATGTAAAACTTAAATTTATTTCCCAGTAGATAGTGTCTGAGATTATGAAGGGTGTTTTCCAACCCTTCTCTCTCGGTAATTGTATAGTTGTGTTCCGCAGTTGACATCTTTCAATTGGAAAAGGAGATAGGGTGATCAATCTCTCCTTCCCTAGGTTGAGCCAAGATCTCTCCTACAGTAATGGAAGATGCATCTACATGCACATGGATTTTTTTACTCCAATCCAGAAATACTAGGATAGGTGTAGGAAACACATTCTCCTTTAAGGTGTCTAGGGTATGTTGACACTCCTCTATCCACTATAACTCTACTCCTTTCTTCAATAACCTTTCCATGGGTGTGGTGATCTTAGCATATCCTTGTATAAAATTTCGATAGTACCCTGTATGTCATAAGGTAGATCTCAGTTGTCACACTAAGGTTGGTGGTGGCAGATCCACTATGATAGTAATCTTAGTTGTATCCACCAGCAACACCTATTTATAGAAAACATTCTGCAACATAATACAAAAGGGAGCACACAATATGCATATCTTAAGATTTAAGGAAATTTGTAACTGTCTACACCTGTCCAATATCAAGCACAACACCTCAATGTGCTTCTTCAATAGACTGGACATTGTCCACTCATCCAAATAAACATCTAAAAAATTATGAATGAACTCCTTAAAATTCGCCACTACTATCCTTGAAAAAATGGTTGATGCATTCTTCAACCCAAACCACATAATCATATATTGAAAACATTCCCATTCCGTTGTGAAGTTGGTTTAGGGTTATATTCTTTAGCGATCCTCACTTGGTGGTAACCAAAAAACTCATCAGGGAAGTAGTAAGCCTAATGTACACCCACATTCTCCAAAATTTCATATATGAACGGGATAACAAAGGGTTCATGCGCACATATATCATTCAACTTTTGTAGGTCCATGCAAATCCTTATATCCCCTATTTTCTTGTTTTGGACCACCATTGAGCTTATCCATTCTGATTCTTCCACCGTTCAATAATTCTTGCTTGTAGTATTTTCTCCAATTCTCATTTGACTTTCTCCTTATAAATTGGATTCAATCGATAAGTTCGTTGCTTCATGCGATTTGCATCAGGTTTCAAGGGAATCCTCATCTCTCCCAACACCTTGAAAATTCCCCTCGTCTCCTCAAAGGTGTTGGGGAACAGGTCCTGGTATTCACACAACAAGCCTACAACCTTCTCAACTATGTCATCATCCTAATAGTCCCCAATAAATATCATCTTGGGACTTCCTTTGTCCCAATGTTCACCTTACGAGTCCTAATAGGTTGTGCATACCTTGAAACTACAATGACGGTCCACCCATTGCATGTTCCCCTTCCACTTCTAGAATTTGCAAGTTTTGGGGATCGTCTTCATCCTCTCCTTGTTCCACCACATTATAGCTGCACTCCAAAAACGCATTCACCCATTGTAGATGTCGATGCACAAAACACAGTGGCATGCTCCCCAACATTGTCAGTTCCTTTGCAGAAAATATATTATGTCACAACACCATTAAGCATTGGCTCCTCTGCTTCAAAATTGAATGTGGTCCTGAAATTTTGTGTCATTTCATTCCAACCCCGTGTTCCTCCATGCACTTCCAACTCAATATACCAATTATCTAGAATGGTATCCAAGGTGTGTATGAATCGATGCACCCACTCTTGTTGTGGCACTCATCCCTTGGTCCGGGCACATACCACTTCATGTGTGTCCTATGGAACTCCATGCCTGAATACTTCTCCCCATGGACCCAAAAATTGGTCTTGAATCTAACCTTCATCAACTTCTTACACTCTTTCCATCTTGTGACTTTTCCTTTATGTGTGGGTCACCATATGATTGGGATTGCACACAACACAATGTCCAGTTCAGGAATCCTCTAAAATTCATGTATGTGGTATTCATTCTCTTGTACAAAAATTTCTACCTCAATTAATCCATCGAAACGAGGTGGATTATGCACCTCAATTCCTATCTAGTGCACCATCCTCATGATATGTGCGCATGCCCGCATACTAACTTCATGGAACTGATTTTTCCAATTCTCCAAAGCTTCGTCCAAATATGAGGTGTAGGATCCAATGTTGTGCCAACTCAACACCTCGTAAGTTGTGGGATATACGTAGTCATCTTGTCAGGTTGCAACATTATAAATTTTGTCCATCTCTTCCCAACTAAGCTCACCCTTGATTGGTTCAACGTATCGATCTCCTTCACACAGATCTAATGGTGCTATCACTCAGATATCTCTTTAAAAATAATTTGTCATTTCTTTAAATTAATGATTACGTGGTTACTATGTTGCACAAAACTTCTAGGAACCTAATGTTTTGAGTTGTACTCGTGAAACTCGGCCAAAACTTGACCAAAACTTGATCATCGTGTAATCATCTATGAGAGTCAATATAGACTTGGATTTCCTTCTAAATTTTCATATATGGGTCTTATTCCCTTTTTTCTTGTAAAATAATGTGTGATTCACTTATTGTCATTTCTGTCGACGTTTCCATTTTTGGGAGGTGACATTTCTAAATGTACCTATTTTAGAAACTCCAACATGTTTTGACGCTTCATGCAAATTTGCATTGTTATCAAATGCACAATAAATCCCCAACAGAGCAGCATAGGGATCATTGTCATTGATGATCTCGATAAATTCAAAATCAACGGTGCTCGACACCTCATCAATGTTCATTGCCACTCCTGTTAGCTTTCTGATAAGAAATATATGATGATAGTTTTCCAACCTGCGTTGAAACAAAGACCAACTTAGCTTTGTCTTCCCCATCATATCCCATGTGCTCTTAGGTAAAATATTTATATCTGATCCTATGTCCAAGATGATTTTTTCCATCTCGTATTCTCCAATTTGTGCACTGAACCAAAATTCTTTGCTAGTTCTCTTCCTATGAGCCACTTGATTTACTATGCACAACAAAATTCACGTAATTTCCACTTCAGGTCTGTTGGCACACTACTCCACCATTTTCCTGAACTTCTCTAAAGCATGGGGGTCTTTTACCAATTCTAGGCAACTTTGCAGCAGACTCTGAACTAGATCTACTACTATCCTCTGCTCTCCACCTTGAGTGTTATCATATATCACTGACATGGTTGCTTCATGAAATTCCTATGGATTGTCCCATTCTACCACAACTAGATATTTTCAGGCTTCCTTGTTGGTAGTCTTCTCCCAAACAAGGTCAAATTTCGAAGGTGTGCCAGGTGCTCTCCTCACCCACTGTGGTTGTGGTGTTATGGGCTTTGAAACATTTTCTCCTATCTTGGTACCTCCCTGAGTGACCACGTTAAACCTTTTTTGAGTCTTATGAGGTTCAAAAACTATCATTTGTACATTAGGTCCCTTCTTCTCCTACCACTTACCAATCGGTTATGGATAGTTCTCTGTCGGATGGTCTAATGATTTGTAATAAATGTAAGTGCAACCTCATGCTAGATGTCCCTATTGTCCATAATTGTAGCATACTATGATACTCTTTCCTCATCCAAATCCTCCTTTCCCTTGACCTAGTCCTCCAAGTCCCCTAGTTTCCACTGCTCATCCTCACCCTTATTGATTATTCTATCCACCCTGGTTATCCCTTGGTTGGTTGAAGTTGGTGTTATAGACATTTTTGGGCACTGCACCCCAATTATAAATGTCCATAAACTAAGGGCTCCTAAGTCCCTAAAAGTGTTGCTTCACTGCCTAAAGGAACAAGGTCAGCTGATTACATCATCTCCCAGAAGTTCTCCACTAAAAACTGCTCAGAAATGGTCAAAACTAGACCATACTGAATACCCAATGTAGAGGGTGTGATGCATATCACCTTCCTAGTGTAAGGGTGCAATGCATACTGAATGGCCCCTTTGTAGGGTGCGATGGGCGAGAATGGATAAATGGCAGGACAGTTTGCGAGGTGGAAGATCATGGAATCTTCCAGAAGCTTCCCCTCTAACACTTGCCTCTCTGTTTTCGACCAGGGATGAGTAAGAGATCATCAGTCTCCAAGTGGAATCATGAACTATTAGAGAGAGGACACTAATCAAAACCCCAGAAGATGACTCACCCCCCTACAATCATCTATATATGGATCCCTCATCACAGAGATCCAGAGGCTGGAATCTTGTATCTTGTAGAGAAGTGTTGTTTGTTTTCTAGTGAAACTTCATAGTGTTGGGTGATATAAGCTTTACTTGAGTTGAAGAAGGGATTTCTTGCTAGAGGATGATGCTAGGTCAGAACTATTGGTTGTAATCTTCTTGCTATTCTTGATATTAATAAAGCTATTCAAGTTTTCCTCCATATTCTTGTATGTTTGATTATATGTCCATATGTATGGTTAATACATATCTGGTCCTGTGTTATTTATGAATATAGATCTCTGTTCTTCGATAGTAGTATGCCACTTTGATTCCACAGGTGCTCTTTGAAGCTGGGCAGACGAAGAAGAAGCGGCAAAGATCTATCAAGAAGGAGAGGAATCAAGTAAGGAACCAAGTGCAAGACTAAGGTTGGTGTCCTTTGTTCCACTCTTATTTATTTTCATAAAGGAAAATGAAAGTAGTCTTTACTTGTTTGTTTCTAAGACAACTACCAGTCTTAGTGGGAATAGCAGCTCCAAGTGGACACTATTCCTGGTAACAAAATGGTGACTCCACTGGGGAGCGAATATATTGTTTTTTAGTCTATTTTTGTTTGTTTTATAAACTTACAGACGGAGCCTGAAGTCAAGCCAGCTAGCCTTCGAACTACATTTGTTATACAAATGCAAAGTAGATCAATGCTGCTTCAGTCTATCTCCGGGTTTTGTTTATGAATTAAACAATTGATCTGCAAACGTTCTAATTTCCCTAAGTGGTGGCTCTAGTAACCTTCTTAGATCAACCCCTGTGATTTACATTTACTGAACATCACTTACTCGGCCTAAATCCCTGAATTGAATTGTAAATTGTGAGAAAAAATTGGTTAAAAGTCTCGCACTGGTACCATTGCATCCTCCCTTCAAGGCAGCCTGTATGCATCGCACTTCCCATGTGCAGTAGGTGTGCTGCATACTGGATTCCCTGTGTGACAGGTGTGATGGTCAGGGAAGGTTAACTTTACCTTCAGACTTTGGTTTTTTCTTCACTATTTTCAGTTCTATTCAGGAGTTTTATTGTCTGTGGTCAGTGCATCTCTATGAAAACCCCCTTCTCTTCCATCATTCCGCCTCTATTATGCAAAGAACTGTAAGTGTTTTTATGTATTGTGGGCCATTTTCAGTTATGTTTTGCAAAGAAGTAGTGTAGTCAAACTATCGTTTCTTAATCTGAAAGTGTCGTAAGTGTCATTTTCAGTTATAGAAGAGAATCACATTGTTCTTGATAGTCGATTGTACTGTTACTCTTGTATATGATTTGAATTAGTAGTTTTTAAAGTGTCGAAAAACAGTTTTCATTTCGAAATCGCAAAGTGTCGCCCTTATCTTCACTTCATTTTGAAAAGAAATTTGTTAAGTATTGTTGCTTTGAAAATAATTCGGATTTGCAATTAGCTTTCTTATCGTCATTTATACATTAAGAGGGCTGAAAACAAATACATGCATGTGCATTTGCATATAGACTACTTGGTTTGATTTAGGAAAGTGCATTTAGTGTGTGCTCTATGCTCTTTGTTGAAAGACTCTCAATTTTCTTTCCTTAGTAGCTAGGATTTTCATTTCCAAAAGAAGATTAAACAGATGTTTATCATCTTAGACTGCATTTTAGGAATTGTATACACATTACGCAGTGGACCTGAAAGGCAAATTTTTAAACAAGATCAACTATAAAATAAATTTAATGAATCTAAAAATGCTTTGGAACCTAACGCATAACATCTAGAAGTCTAAGCTAGAGATGTATTCCGGCGTCATAAAACCTGGTAAGTATTGTTTGCATTGTTGGTTGGGTGATTCCTCCACTCTGATACGACAAGTGCCAGTGCGGACTTGTGCTCCCACGTACCATCGAGTATATATTGGGAGACCACAATAGGCTACATCCTTTATCCTAAGGAAGCTGTGTCTGACGCCCTATTGATCGCAATGCACTGAACACAACATTCAGGAAGATTGACTGCCGTATTGTAAAAAGTATTCTGCAGTTTTGCGATTGGTTTGGTAATCCCCTCTGCCTAGATTTCCAGAGAAGTATCTTTCGTTCCTTTTCAGACTCCTTAAAAGAAAAGGTCCATCTGAGCACTTGTCACTTCAGGCTCATTAAAAATCGAAGGCGACTAGAGTCATCTTTTGTTTTTTCTTGACTCTTAAAAATTGAAAAAACAAGTTGTGTCAAAGCGTCTAA
>APFE031030391.1:257004-283859 GCA_000404065.3 Pinus taeda
AGTAATTGAGAAGAAGAAGAAGCAGAAAGAGAAAAAAGAAAAGAAGAAGAAAGAACCAAAAGCGAAAGGGGGCAACCATGCATCATCTAGCAAAAATCCTCACACCGCACCGTCTAAACCTAAATCTCCATGTGTCATTTGCAAAGAAGACCACTATCATTGAGATTGTCCTTGCATCCCTTGGATCTTAAGGGACTTGTCTCCTCGTTTGCACAATCCGGTGTCATCAACCTTTGATGATCATGTTGAAAGCACACCATCAACCAGTGAAAGTGAAGTATCTGGACAGAAAAGGAATCCCAAATTTCCTTGTAAATTGTGTTAAGGCGATCAGGCCATCCACCGTTGTCCCTTCCTTGATGAAGCTAAAAGAGTTTTGGATGACCCTCCTGCTTCACCGCTACAGCTCCCTCCTGGATATCAGAAACTCTTGCCGAGACCACCACTGGTTGAAAATACGGCTGGCACGCCATTGTGGTCGGCCGAAATGTCTATCATTGAAAATGAACCCTCTGAATCCATACCAGACGAAAGTCAAAAGGTTGAGGTGGCAGTTGACTCGGTCTTTCCTTCAGAATGTTCATCTTCGAATGATATTGTCACTGAAGAGAAAGAGAACAACACCATTCAAATTCTTTTTGTAAACACAAACTCCGATGAACTTGGGGGTAGTCTACCTGTTCCTTTACCGCAGGAAGGAAGTTCATCAGAGTCATATCCGGTCGTCTATTCAGTCCCACCTCCAAGCAACCTAGTCGTTTCCTTCGACTGAAATCTACTAGGCAGACCCCATTTACCAGCTAGTGTACCATTCCGAATCATTGTACAAGCTTACATAATGGTCATGGATGGTACCATCATAGATGAAGGGGCTTCTGTGAGTATCCTTTCCTCAACTGCTTGGAAAGTGCTTGGTTGCCATCGCTTTTGCCTGAAATGAGAAATCTGACAGGCTTTGACAAAGAACCAGTCGACCGTTAGGGATCCTTCCCAATCTGCCCATTACTTTGAGAGGAAAACCGTTCACATGAACATGATGGTAGTCCAGGCCCTGGATTATAATCTACTCCTTGGGCGTGACTATATTTATTGCATGGGAGCCGTCGTCTCCTCACTCTTTAGAGTAATGTGTTTTCCGCATGAAGGTAGAATGGTCAAGCTCATAGACCAATTGTCATTCCCTAGTTCACACATAGAAAATAGTCAAATGCCATCCCTAAATGGTTTTTTCACACAAGGAATGTCTCATCGATCTCCAATCCGTCCACCTGATGAGCGCGAATGATTCAGGAGGATATGACTGAAACCCAGGGGGCATGCACCCTGGTCTGTTTCGGCAAGAAAACCTTGGGTATAGAGTAGGTTTCAGCGGAGGATATATGACTAGTCTGACACACCTGTCCATTTAGGAAAATGGGATTAGACTGGAATAAGATTCCCTCATCAAAGTTATGTGAGTGGAGGCGACTGCGCCACTCACCTTTTTCTATTTCGGTAGACATTGCTAAGGAAGCATTTTGTCTGTGACGCGGATGGAAAGCTCTCATATGGTAACCTAAGAATTTTTCACTATACCTGGGGGCATGCAAACCTTTTTGCATGCAAGCAAAGAGCGACCATTTATTTTTTAAATTTGTAGGTCCTCTAACCCTTTAAACTTGTAAGGTTGGTCGTTTCCTAGCTTGCATAAAGAAAGGATCCGGGGTAAAGCTTTAAAAGGTGCAAGCTCCATAAAAAATGGCATCTTAGATGAGATGTCCTTATCATATGACTGTCATGAGCAGTTTTAACATGGAATTCAAGCTTGTTAAAAAATAAACATAAGCAATGAGCAAATGTTTTCCCCAGAGTTTAAGCTCATTAAAAAATGAACCAATTTTCTGGTAAATAACCATTGTGAATGTATTATCATCAGCTTTTTAGCCTTGGTCGTGTTCTCATCATCACCTCCACTCTGTTTTTTAGCCAATCATTCACCTCCATTTGATTGTTTACCCTTTCAAGGAACATCTGCGAATAGTGATTCTATTAGCCATACTTGTGACACTGCCGTGATTGGAAAATTCCAAACCTTACCTGGAATCAGCTGCTACCCGAAATCATCACTCGTTCCTTGAAAAACGAGTCTCCTTTAAGCTCTTTTCAACTAACTCATAAAATATGGAAAGATTGCCGAGCGATTAGCCTCTCCGGCTCGTTAAAGTCATCGGAGGTGCTATCCCTCCTCTAGATTTTAATATTTTTGGACTTGAGGGATTATTACACAAAACGATCGAGCGCTTGTCTTGTCCGGCTTTTTAAAATTACCAAACATTCATCCCTTTCGTATTATTTTACGCTTTTTCAGACTTCAGGGATTATATGACGAAAAATAATCTTTGGAGTTTCATTTCCATCCCTTTCAGACTCTAAAATTGAAAAGGATCGAGTTATCTTTGTCGTTAAAATCGTTAAAGCCGAATAGCGACAAACTCGTCCAAATGGACGAGAACGAGTTTCACTGTCACTAGGCTCGTTAAAATATAGCGACAGGTTCACCCGAAGGGTGAATTATAGAACAAGCATATGTTATCCTCCTCAAGCTTGACAAAAATAAAGAGGTACTGGTCAGCAATGACTGGGGAAAATTGGGAAGAAAACTCGAAAAACTTTATTGGTAGCAAGTCGCTCTTGAACATGACACTTTCTCTCCGCATCCGAGTCGGGTTGGGTTGTTCCGTTCACTGTTCATATCACCATTGGTCCATCACGTCATCCATATTTGGGGTTAACGCTACCAATCCATCTTCAATGTCACCGATATGTTCAAGAGAAGTCATTCAGAGAATTCACTTGTGTCTCACCTGTTGCAATACATTCATGCTCCATTCTTTCATGACCGCCACCCTGAACCCTGTATCATCAGATCATTTTCACCTCCAAAATCATTTGCTTCGTTCTGTGTCGTAGATGTGGGATTCATTAAGGCCCTCCTACAGTTGGTCACTTCTTGTCAACATCAGCTCATTATCCAAGAAGTCGACCCAGGAACAACCCTTTTAGTACTTTGAAGCTTGCATGCCTCAATGGCAAGTTTCTCACTTTCGGCGACAGATTTACATTAATGGCCTTCGACCAAGAGATTTTGTGTGGTGTTCGACGCTAAGTCCTTTTTCACACCGCGCAAATTGTACTGTAGTACCTTGAGGGTCATTGTCATTATTGGTGATTCCTCTCGCGCCTGTTAACATCTTACATCATTGGCTGGTAATCAGGAAATGTCTTTCCATGTTCGACTCCAGAACATTTTTTCACATGGATCGACTTGTACTCCGAGTGAAGATTGAACGAGTTGTGAAGACCCAGGATCTAGTTTCATCCATCCGGACTGGGATATATTCAGGAATTTAAAGACATCAAATGTACATCATTGCCAAATAGATGATCATCCAAATCAAAGGATGATGAGTCTGAATCATCAGTCTGCTACACAGATAATTGTCTGTCCTATGTATATGAAAATGAATTTATAAAGCTGAGCATGGGAATTCCCGCCTCAACTAGATCATGAAAAATATTATGAAGATAATGTATTGTATTGTATCTTATTACAGGTCGCTTCCCAGCTCGAAAAAACTTCGGATCCTCATGATGAAGCATTTCACCCGACATCAAAAGATTAACGACCTCATGCTTTAGGGGGCAGCTGTTATAGACATTTTTGGGCATTGCAACCCCAATCATAAATGTCCATAAACTGAGGGCTCCTAAGTCCCTAAAAGTGGTTCTTCACTACCTAAAGGAACAAGGTCAGGTGATTACATAATCTCCAGAAGTTATCCACTAGAAACTACTCAGAAATGGTCAGAACTGGACCATATTGAATACCCAGTGTAGAGGATGCAATGCATACTGGATGGCCCCTCTGTAGGGTGCGATGGGCGAGAATGGACAAATGGCAAAGACAATTTGTGAGGTGGAAGATCATAGAATCTTCCAAAAGCTTCCCCTCTGACACTTGCCTCTCTTTTTTCGACCAGGGATGAGTAAGAGATCATCAGTCTCCAAGTGGAATCCAAAGACTATCAGAGAGAGAACACTAATCAAACCAGAAGATGACCACCCCCTACAATCATCTATATATGGACCCTCATCACAAAGATCCAGTGGGTTGGAATCTTGTATCTTGTAGAAGAAGTGTTGTTGGTTTTCTGGTGAAACCTTAATAGTGGTTGGGTGATCTAAGCTTTACTTGAGGTGAAGAAGGCTTTCTTAGCTTAGAGGATGATGCTGGGTGCAGAACATTGGTTTAATCCTCTTGCTATTCTTGATATTAAATAAAGTTATTCAAGTTTTCCTCCAATTCTTGTATGTTTGATTGTATATGCATTGTGTGGTTAATACATATCTGGTCCTGTGTTATTTATGAATATAGATCTCTGTTCTTCGATAGTATTATGTTGCTTTGATTCCACAGGTGCTCTTTGAAGCTGGGCAGAAGAAGAATAAGCGGCAAAGATCTATCAGGAAGGAGAGGAATCAAGCAAGGAACCAAACGCAAGACTAAGGTTGGTGTCCTTTTATCCACTCTTATCTATTTTTCATAAAGGAAAGCGAAAGTAGTCTTTACTTGTTTGTTTTCAAGATAGCTACCAGTCTTAGTGGGAATAGCAGCTCCGAGTGGGCACTATTCCCGGTAACACCCGTAGCTTAGTTTTGGCCTGACAGTCATGTCCATGTGCCTTGAATAGTTCTCTTCTCTGCTTCCTATTGACATGTCAGTTTAACCTGCCATTTTCAAGATCTTTCAACTAAGGGCCCCTTTATCTCTTCATGTATTCAGGTATTTTTTCCCTCCTCGCATTTTTACTGATTTCCCATTATTTATATGGGGTTGTCATCTAAATCGTAACCCTCCCTCGCCCAGGGGGCATGGGGGCAAAGCCTTATATGAGTTCTACTCTATTATTTGGCTGAGTCGATGTTTACTCATCGTATCAATAGTAAAACTCTGGCATTCATCTGTGTTGATTGATTACTCGAGTCCAAGCATGGACTCTCTCACAAAGTACTATGCTTAGGCCATCTTGCAAGCAGCGTTCCTACTTATTATGTTTTTTCCTGCTTTGCAGATGTCAGTGTCTCCTCACATCGGTTTCACTGATGGTGCTTGCCGAAGTACCCGGAACCTATCATCCGCAGCATGGGCCATTTTAACCCCCATGGTCAGTTGCTTGATCTTCAAGGGAATTGTCTAGGTCAAACAACTAATAACATCATTGAGTATAATGCAGTTATCGAATTGTTGTCAGAAGCTAACACTCTTGGCATCCAGGATTTGGTTGTCAACCTTGATTCATAGCTTGTCGTTCTTCAACTCAACGGGCTTTATTCCGTCAAAAACCCTCAGATATTGAGAATGTATCTACGTATTCGTCTATTGGAGAGAAATTTTGATTACATTACATATCATCATATTCCTAGACATATGAATACATTGACAGATGCATTAACTAATTATGTGTTAGATAGACATTTGTGAAACGTGTAAAAATAAAAAAACAAATCATTTGTATCATAGTAAGCAGGGAAATATACATATATATATATATATATATATATATATAATATATATATAATGTTTTTCATAATCAAAGCCTCAAAAAATAATATGTGTCCAAAATACATTGGTGGCTCGCAGGACTTATACATTCGTGGCTCGTAGGCCTCAAAAATATGGAATGCTAGACCTATGCACTAAACAACATGATGCTCATGATAGCATGTAACTGCTCGGACTACGCGTGTCAGTAGTCGGTGGATCCAATCTAACACCCCCACTGTATGCCTCTATTACTGGCTTGGGACATCACCCATCCGAGCATACTCTGGGATCCCATGGGTCAAAGCCTTGAGATTCTGCGCAATCTCCTCCTCGTTGTCACTCCCCTCCTGATAAGGAGCAACATCAAAGTGTCGAGCAACGTGCCTAGTGATCGGGGACATCCTGGCAGGGCGTTCTGGTCCAACATCTGCATTCATAAAATCGAAGTGTCATAAACACATATATTTCAAAAACAATAAAAACATTAAAAATAAATAAAAAAAATTGTTTGTTTTTACCTCCATCTTCAAAATCCTCTCCTTTTGGGAGTGGCATATCCGATCTCCGTAGAAGTCGATACCATTGTAAGGCCAATCCTCCACTATGATCAGCTGTCGTCGTAGCCATGAGAAGAAGGCGGGCTTGTAGGACATTTGTTGGCCCCCCGTAACCTTGGGAATCAACTCGCTCCAACAGACCATCCATGGGTCTCGTGGCATTGGCAGATCCACCTCAGTCAGCTGGTATTGGAACAACGGAACTCGCTCCAGGAAGAAGGTCACTAGCACAGACCCAAAGCAAAATTGCTTCAGGTTTCCCACCTTAGCTTTTGATAGCTAGCACTTCATGTTGATTTTCATAGATTTGGCCTAGTTAAAAATAGTGGGCGTTGTGCACTCAATAGCATATAGGAACTTTGAATTGTTAGTCTCATGCAGCACTTGGGACCCAGCCACTCTATTGATGGTCAACAGTAACGCTCTTGACACAAGATCCTGAATAGTCATGATCTCGATCTTGCCACTCTTGGATTTGAGAGCTTCTAGGCAATGTTTGGCAAGTAACATGGACACACTTGCCGCAATCGGCCTCAACCCATATAGGTTGACTGGTTCCCCTCTCCGGGATAGTCCTGTAATGAAATAAATATCTGAAGTCTCCAACTCCAACTCTTGGTCACCGATGATAAAAAATTCCCGATTTATGTCCCAGAGACTAATTAGGTACCATAGCAGCTCAGGTTGAGCCCGCATCCCTAGTGTGGGAAAGAACTTGAGGAGCCCACAGTTCCTCAGAGCCTCTAAGTAATTTGGATTAGCTATTGCTTGGATATCGATATCCTCATGCTCTCTTTCTTTCCAATCCACCATTTTCAACGATTTTCTTCCTGCAAAAACCATTTAATCAAGTCAATGATCATTTTTTGACAAAGAAGTTTGGATTCTACTGATCAAATTGAGCAAACACATGCAATTTTCTGTTCATGGTGCCAGCGCAACTGTTTTAAAAATAGTGGCACTGACGGCGTGGTTGGCACTTTTAGCCACCCTCGATAAGCGCGATTTCCGGGCACCGAAGGTGAATATTTTTTGCCAAAATCTCCCCATGAAATCCAAAAAATGGATAGAAAAAGGAAAAAAGAGTATGAAAATGGATCTTAAGGTCTTGGCTCTTACCTGTACTTGACATCTCGGCGAATGATCTGTCGGATCTCCTGAAATATGCTCCAGAAAAATTAGGGCACAAAAGGGTAAAAAGCTCTTCACACAAAGGTAAAATGGTAAATGGTAAAAAATAATTACCCTTTTCCCTTTTTATTCATTATCATGAAAATATTAGGTTTTTTAAAGTGTCTGACCTGTTTTACCTCAGAACTGCATAATGCATTTACCTTTCTTGTGCAGCGATAGGTGACGGATTGTTGGCAATGATACTCAAGTCACCTTTAAGCTCTTTTTTGACTCATAAAAGATGAAAAGATCGCCAAGTATTTTCCCTTTTGACTCGTTAAAGAAAATAAAATGAGAGGACTGCTTTCAACTCTTTTTCGACCTTTTAAACACGAAAATATTGCCGAGCCCTTGTCCTTTGAATTCGTTAACGGATGTGAAACATCATTTACCCAGTATATGTTTACCCCTTTTTCAGGTTGGGATAACCTATTTACAAAAAAGGTACTCCTTGACTGAAATGGTCAAGCGGTTCTCTCAAGTATCATTTTCTACCTTTTGAGGCTCGAGAGACACAAATGTACGAAAAGGGACCATGTGAAGTTTTCTTTTCTCTATCTTTTTCAGACTCTCTAAATGTGAAAAAGGTACTGAGTTACACCTTTGTCGGACTCGCTAAAACATTAAACGACATCCGATTCGTCACCATGATGAACATGGGCTTCTCCTTCCTAGGGCTCATTAAACTTACTAGGTCGGATTCGTCTGAAGGATGAACTTACAGTGCAACCATATGTTATACCCTTCAAGCTTGTGATAAAAAATAATTGGGGTACCTGCCAGAAATGGTGGTGGAAGATTTGGAATTTCTATCAGTTGTGTCGGCAGCTCACTCTTGAACATGACACTTTCTGTTTCGTGTCGGGTTGGGATATCCTCCTTTCATCATTGACCTTCCTGGGTTGGGCCGTTCATTTTTGCCTTACATTTGATCTTTTCCACGTCATCATGACCACTGATCCTTTGGATCCAAAAACTACGAAACTCCGGAATTGTGTCGCTGATATGTTCAAGAGTTAGTCCCTCTACAATTACACTTACTCCTGATTCTTTGTATCACCTGAAATCATTTGCATCCCTTTGTCTAATGTTGATGATGTGGGATACATCATGGCCCTCCTTCGACATGGTCACTCTCTATCGACTTCAGCTCATTATCCAGGAAGCTAGCCAAGAGACTCCCTTCCAGTACCTTAGAGCTTGCATGCCCTAATGGAAAGTTCTTCGAACTTGACGACATGTTCACATCATTAGCTTTCGATCGGGTGATTTCATGGGTGTTCGACATCAGTTCCTTTATTCACATTCCATGAACTGTGCAGCCAGTACCATGAGAGCCATTGTCATTATTGGTGGTTTCTCTCACGCTTGTTAACGGTTCACATCATTGACTGGTAATCAAGCAAATTCTTAGCATGTTCGACTTCAACACATTCATTCGCATGTTAAGATTTGTACTTTGATCGGGTCATTTAGAGCGTAAGACCTTGGGCTAAGATTACACAAGTCCAGGTTGCGAGGCAATGTGACATGATCATGATGATATACATGTCTCTTTTAAAGGGATGGTTGCGACCATACCATGAGTTGTTATATGTGACCCTTCTCATTATTGGATGGTTGCGAGCATACCTTGGTTTCGTTATGATCCTTTCTACTGGATGGTTGTGCTCGTGCCTTGGATCCATTTACAAGATCATTCTCTAGATGGCTGCGTCCATACCATGATTCATGTATTATTATTCAGAGTTTTCAGTGATGTATATGTATCTATGCTTGCTTGCAAGTTATTTGACGACAAACTCCGGTTCCTCGCACATATTTGTAAAGCATTTCACTCCTCACTCTAGTTCGGCCTTCATACTTTAGGGGGCATCTGTTACACAAAATTTTGTCATTGTCCCTGTACTCCCCATCCACGATCCTGGAGGACCTCTACATTGTACCTAACATGCTTTCCTATCATGAAGAAACTCCCATTATGTCCCTCTTCATGAGCAGAATAATTCCCTTTTGCATCATTTCCCAAAAATCTTAGGTTTATCCCAGTTTACAAGACCGGCGCTAATGACCCATGTCCTCCTCATGCCGATATGCAGGGTTTACGTCCCTAGAGTCGATGAGATCGACTGAGCCCTTTCTTAGTCACTCTGATCCTCTTTTGGAAAGTTTTTTTAATTATGGAGCCGAAGCCTCTAGCTCTAGAAGCTTCGTAACGAAAGTCTGGTAAATGGTTAGATTGGATGGAGTCGAGGAGGTCAGTTTGGGCTCCTTTTCCTTATTAGGATGGAACTAATCCAAGAGATAAGGCCTTATCCCATGAGAAGAGGAACCATCTCCCCTCCATCCCAGCTATATAAACCTTTATTTTTCCCAAGCACAAGTTATCGTTTAGTCCTAATTAAGTTCTCGCTAAAGTTTTGATTTTGGAGTAGTCAACAAGCTACCCATAGTTTGTAGCTTTCTAGTTTGTGTTTAAGGGAGAATTATGTGTTTCTTTTGGTGTGAAGACTAAAGGGAAGAGCCTTGAGACTACCATTGTTGAGGCTATCCATGAGATGCTAGCAGAAGTGTGGGAACCCGGATATGTCGGAGGAGAACAACAACGTCAAGACATCAATTGTAATCTCTTCTTGAACTAATATAGATGCAACTATCAATTGATTTCCTACATGAAATGTCATCTCACATATTTATGGATTAATGTTTCTTGACCTATTAAGTAGCCTAAATACAATATGGTATGCTATTATGTTTGTTGTTTGTTGTGGTTTGCTTGTTTCAGGTGTGCGAAGGAAGAGAATGAAAGATCATTGGAGAGAGGAAGCAGGATCATCACCAAGCGGAATAATGTTCTAATAGGTAGGCCCTCTTAATTGATTCTAGCCTAAGGAAATATTCCATAGATTGTCTATTTGTGACTAGACCCACTCTCTCGGGATAGAGGAATTGTTTGTGTCTGCACTTAGAATTTACCTACATCACAAATTGGTGACTCCACTGGGGAAAACATCCTTCTATTTGATTTATTGTAATTTCATGGTTTTGTGTGAACTTTTTTAGTATCACCATTTCCCTCATAGTTTGTGTGAAATTTTTGGCAAAGGCTTTGTGGGCCAAGTTAGGGAATTTGTACCAATCTAAGTCTCTGGTGAATAAATTATTCCTACGAAAAAAGTTGTATAACCTGAGGATGAAAGATGGAGACTCGGTGACAGAGCATCTGAACACATTTAATACTATGGTAAGTCAGTTATTATCTATTGATATTAAAATTTCAGATGAAGATAAGTGCATCATTTTGTTGTGTTCTCTACCAGATTCGTTGGATAGCCTGGTTGTTACAATATGTAGCATTGCAATTGCCTTGCACTTTGATGAAATAGTCTCATCCTTATTGTCGGAAGAGATGAAACAAAATAATATGGAGGGCCAGAATAATGATGCCTTGTATGTACGAGGATGGTCCCAAAACATAAACAAAAATAAGTCCTCGAGTGGGAGATCTAAATCTAGAGGGAGATCTAAATCTCCAAGAAAACCTATAAAGGTGTGCTGGAAATGCGGAAAGAAAGGACACTACAAAAGGGACTGTAAATCTAAAGCTCATGAGAAAGGAAAGAGATCTGATGATGCTCCTTTTGCAGAGGTGAAAACCACCTCAGATGAAGGTGGGGATGTGTACCTGACTTCTTCTTCAAGTACACATGTGGATCATGAGGCATGGTTAATTGACTTACGTGCATCCTTTCACTTCACTCCCCATAGACAATGGTTCTACGAGTATGAGAAATATCATGGTGGTGATGTCTTCTCAGGGGATAACAGGGAGGCTAGAATCATTGGTTGTGGAAAATTCAAGTTGAAGTTGCAAGGTGGAAGGATTATAACACTTTTGGGTGTTCTGCATATTCCTACATTGGCTAGAAATCTGATTTATGTAAGCAAGTTGGATGATGCAGGTGTAAAAAAATTGTTTGAGAAGATACCTACAAGATGGTTTGGGGAGCATTGGTATTGATGCAGGGAGTTTGGATTGGAACTCTGTACAAGCTTCAAGGTATCACTATTATTGATGGGTGCAACATTTTTGTGGTTTCTGAAAGTGGAGCAGAAAATCTAGTGGTCTCTAGAGAAAATACAATGTTATGTCATCAAAGTCTTGGACATATTGGAGAGAAGGGCCTTCGAATACTTCATGGTAAATGTATGATATAAGGCATGTCTAATATCTCTCTAGATTTTGATTTATGTAAAATTGTATATATGGGAAGAAAAATCAGGTGAGTTTCCCCTCTCGAGGTAAGAGGGCGAAACAGATATTAGAGCTTGTGCACAGTGATGTGCTTGGACCAGTGTCGGTTCCATCACTAGGAAATTATGTGTACTATGTATCATTTATAGATAACTTCTCAAGGAATACATGGATATATTTACTTAGGAATAAATTTGAAGTGTTTGATAGGTTTAAAGAATTTAAGGCTCTGGTGGGAAACCAAACAGAGAAGAAGATAAAGGTTTTGCCCAGATAATGGCAGAGAGTTTTGAAAGAAGGAATTTGAAGAGTTTTGTAAGTGTGGTATAGCATGGAAAAAGACTACTCCATAAACATCTAATAAAAATGGAGTTGCATAAAGAATGAACAAAATGTTGATGGAAAGGGAAAGAAGCATGCCCAGTGGTGTCAGGTTAGGATAGGAATTCTAGGCAGAGGCAGTGGAGACTGCATGTTACCTGGTCAATAGATCACCTTCGTCAACGTTGGAGGATAGGACTCCACAAGAGGTATGGACTGGTAAGAAACCTTCTCTTTCACATCTGAGGGTATTTGGATGTGATGCATATGTAAATGTTCCAAAGAAGAAAAGAACAAAGTTGGATATTAAATCTGAAAAGTGCATCTTTATTGGGTATAAGGATGGTTTAAAAGGTTATAAGCTTTGGAACCCAGAAACAAGGAAGGTTGTGTACAACTGAGATGTGGTGTTTAGAGAGGTGAACATGAAGTCCTACCAAAGGAACCTCAGAAGATAGAGTTTGATCCAAAGGAGGAAGAATTAGACTCTACCGCTGAAGAGGAATCAAAAGATGAAGAGCCACAAACTCGGGCTGTGAGAATATTAGTTCGAGAAAGAAGGCAGCTAGAAAGGTATATTCCATCTACTTTCTATTAAAATTCCGTTTTATTTATTATTGATAATGATCCCAAAACTGTGAGGGAAGCAGTAGATTCAGATGATGGAAAACTCTGGAAAGAGGCCATGGTTGATGAAATGGAATCTTTGCACAAAAATGAGGCTTGAGATCTGGTGGAGTTGTTGGCTGGAAGGAAACCCATTGGCAACGAATGGGTGTTTAAGAAGAAGATGAATGCAGAAGGAAATGTGGAGAAACGCAAAGCTCGATTGGTAGCAAAAGGTTATTCTTAGGTGTCGGGAATTAATTTTGGAGATATTTTTTCTCTGGTTGCTAAGGTAGCTTCTATTAGATTACTTTTATCTGTTGTTGTTGCTTTTGATTTTGAGGTAGAAAATATGGATGTGAAGACAATATTTCTTCACGGGGATCTAGAATAATAGATCAACATGAAGAAACATGAAGGATTTGTGGTGAAGGGTAATAAAGAACTGCTATGCAAGTTAAAAAAGTCTTTGTATGGGTTAAAACAATCACCAAGGATGTGGTATCATGAATTTGATACATTTATATGAGGACTTGGCTTCACCGGAAGCAAGGCAGATCACTGTGTGTATTTTAAATTAATTGGTGACTGTGTTATTTATCTAGTCTTTTATGTGGATGATATGTTGTTGGTTGGAAATGACAAAAAAATTATCCAGTATTTGAAGGCCCAATTTCCTACAAATTCAACATGAAAGATATTGGTGTTGCAAACTATATTTTGGGCATGGAAACTAAACGAGTCAGACAAAGAGGAAGCTCTAGTTAAACCAGAGGAAGTATGTCGAAACAATATTGCAAAGGTTTAATATGCAGGATAGCAAACCGGTGAAGGTTCCTATTTCTGTAGGTGTAAAGTTATATGTTGAACAATGTTCCAAGACACAAGAAGAAGAAGAGGGCATGTCTCGTGTTCCATATGCAAGTGCAGTCGGTAGCCTGATGTATGCAATGGTCTGTACTAGACCAGCCATTGCACATGCAATGGCAGTACTGAGCATGTTTATGTCAAAAACCACGGAAGGAGCATTGAACAATAGTGAAGCGGGTTTTCAGGTATTTGTGTGGCACTAATGATTATGGTTTGTGCTACCAAGGAAGACCAAGATTAGACAGCGTTTTAGACATCCATGGATTTTTTGATGTAGATTGGGCTAGAGATATGGATCAAAGAAGATCTGCAAGTGGGTATGTGTTTAACCTATTTGGAGGTGCAATCAGTTGGATGAGTAAGAGGCAGTGTGTGGTGGCACTTTCAACTACAGAGGCAGAATACATGGCAGCCACTCATGCAAGAAAGGAAGCAGTTTGGTTGCAGAGATTATGTTCAAGTATAGGGTTAGTACAATGAGCTATAAGGATATACTGTAAAAACCAAAGTGCAATTTTCTTCGAAAAGAACCTTGCTTATCGTTCAAAGACAAAGCACATTGATGTTCAATATCACTTTGTGAGGGATACAGTTGCGGACAAAAAGGTGTTGCTAGTAAAGATGGACACTTTGAAGAATATTGTAGATGCATTGACAAAGTCTGTGAGCACTAAGAAGTTTTCTTGGTGTAGAGAAACATTGGTGTTGCAAGATTGGATCAATGACGAAGCTCTCTTGTGGCCCCTGTGGAAAGAAAATAACAAGTGGGATAATGTTGGGTTGTGTTATATTCTTTCCACGACTACCCCATGTGTTGGTCGTTGTCGAGGGGCCAACCGAGGAATTTTTTTTTTGGACCCTATATTAGGTGGGTGAACCTACCTATGGTTTTGGGCACAATGGTTTTCGATCCATGGTATTTTGTAGACCCAGTCAAGGGAACTACGATTATGTTCTAATCCAGGGTTAATGTATTGGGGTTTACAGATGCTTCAACATGTATATATATGTATTGTAACATTGAAAGGAACATAATGAAAAATCAATCTGGTAGTCCCGATTTTGGGATCTAGGGGAAAATCCATGTGTATATATGTTTTATGTTTTATCCTCTCGCCATCGTTTAGTTTCTGTTTTTATAATTCGTATGTAGTTAATTTTTGTACGGGGTTAAAACCTACAAAATAATGGAAAATGTAGAAAATAGAGGCCTCATTCATAAAAAGGATTTTGACGATCAGTTGGTAACCTTTTGTCATTTAAGTTTTGGATCTCTCTCATTATTATCTCTCTCTCTCTCTCTCATACTCTTGGACACTTATAGTTTCTTGGAGCAATTTTGGCATTGGAGCAAGAAAGGTAAAGAAGGCAAGAGGAAGCAAATATCAATAGGGAAAGGCAGGATCAAGCAGCTACTGTAGGCTTCATTAGAGGTATTGACTTGCATTTGTATTTTACGTGCTAGATTTGGCATGCATGGAATTGCATGTGGTTCTTTTCTGTCATGTCATCTGTTTTTCCAAGTGTAACAATGTTTTCAGCCTAACCTTTCCATTTCCGGGTAGCCATGGTGTGATGGGGTTCTCATGTTTTGGTTGAATTAGATTGCTGGGTGGATTCGAAGCTGAGTGGGGTGGATTTTTGAATGATGGAGCACATGACCTAGTGGTCCCTCAACTGGACTATGGATCACAGTAAAGCCACTAGCGTAGTGACCCCTGAGCCAAATTGTGGGTTGCAGTAAAGCCAAGATTTTGTTGCATTGGTGGGTCTAGGAATCCTTGTCGGTGAATGGTAGGATATACAATAAATATAAGAGGTGGTTTTCTCTCTGTTGGGTCTTGTAATATCAGGTTTGGGATATGCGATAAACCCTGGAGAGTGGATCTCCGCTTAGGCCCTAGTAATATGGGTTTGGATTGTGGTAAAGCCTAAGAGACTAGGAGACAGGAAAATTCCTCACGGTGTAAGTGGAGAAATCTAGTGGCATCCATGCTTATTTGGCTTAATGATCGGGTGGAGATCATGGTAAAGCCTGTTATGATGTGTTCATTGTGTTGGCCTAGTGATCTGAGATGGATTACGGTAAGGCCTGGTTTTTGTTTATGAGAGTGAGGTGGTTTAGCCTCGGTATGCCCTAGTTGGTTCTTTTGGTTTGAGTCCCACATTCATGCTTGGAATATGTCATGAGGGTTATTGGCTGAAGAGAGACTTGGCTCACCCAATCTATGGTCGTGTGGAGCATGGTAGTCCCATCCCCGATTGGTTCATTGCATTCATTAATGAGAAATTCATTCACTTGATTTTCACGTGTAAATGTATAAATGTATATGTGGATTTTGATGCCTGATATGTTTATGGTAATTGTATTCCTATTATGTTGGTTCTATGTATATTTTATGACAATAACTATGTATGGTTCTCAACATGTTTTTACTTGTAAATGAATGGATGGTGTATCTATGGCCTAATAGATGATAATTTGACAAATGACATGAGGGAACAATGGTTCATAGTGATTCGAAGATAAGTATGAGATCCCTACACTTAATTCTATTGTTTACACCTATAGGTTACATGTTGATGACATGTTTGACGAAATCCGTATCATGGCTAGTAGGGGCCTGGTTATGGACTTGTTCATATTTTTGATTTTGCGTCATTATTTCCCTATACTTTTATTGATTTAAAGCTATCACTCCACTATGGGCAGTGCCCTGGGATTTGGGCCTAAAAAAGTGGCTTAAATCTCGGGGTCACTAGCACAAAACTGGTAATTTTGGTCTCTGGTCGCTGGAAAGCAAGCCTGTGAGAACGACTTTAGGTTGTTGGTCGCTCCCTTGCCCATAACATGAGAGTGACTATGGCCTAAGAGATCCAGAACAATAGTGGGACCCAAGGGAAAGTTGTATGAGTGGTTGACTTATCTCCTAAGGGTTATGTTGACGATATTGGATGATTGTGTGTGATGTTTCAGTTGATTCCACTTTAACCTTAAAGCTACATAGGAGGTCAAATCTGATCATAGTAGCCTGTTGTCTCATGTTTACCCAATTGGCATGGTTACTTGGGTGGATGTGGGAGGAGGGTTTTACAGAGTGGTAACAAAGCATGGTTCAACTCTTAGACCGGATGGGCGGTCTATGTTGGTCATGTATGCATGTCAGTTGCATGTGTGTCTCTTACACTTACATTCCATGTGCTTGTAGCATTTGCTTACTAATTGATTATGATTGAAGTAAGATTATCATGGAGAATTTGATATTGATTTCATGAAGTGTATTTGTCATGAGTATGTTACTGGTTTCATATGGATTATATGTCGCTTACATGTTGATTTTATGTCGCCTACTTACATCCTTGTATGTTAGGTTACATTCTTGAATATTTTGATTATGTATCAGTCTTGTAGGTTGATTACAAGAATTGATCGCTTATGTTAAACTACATGCGTTTATGCATATGTGTAGTTGATTAGGCACAGTTTATGCATGTTGCTGGTTGCATGTGGCAATGTGTACAATGGAGTAATCGTTCTTGTCATGCATGAGGTCATAACATGCATTGTTGACATGGCCTTGCATTGATTACTGGACCCTAGCTAGAGTGATGTTTATGTGTTGATACATTTATTTTCATATGTCTATATATTGTTATGATTATTTTATACATGTATCCTCCCTGAGCTATACTAAGGTACATTGATTTATTGTGATTTGATTTACCTGACATATTACACATTGCAAGAAAGAGATCAAATCGCTAACAAGATGGTTGACTACAAAGAGTATCCCTATGAATCCAAAGAGCAGCATGGTGTTGGGAACTCTTTTGATTTGGCAGTTACATTGAGAAGTTTGAAGGAAGAGATAAGGATTTGTAAGGTGGATAATGACCAGATCATACAGGCACAAGAGAAGCAAGCAGAGGTTAGTGTTATACTACTTCAGAGTTTGTCAGACTTGCATCAACAAGGGTCACTTCGAATCAACCATGGACATGGGGATGGAACTAATGGGGCATATGGCATCAAGTCCCTTGGTAGACATAGGTTGGATAGATCTGATACAGTGAGAGATGGCACGTTGTTGGACACTCCAGATAGGAGGAGTGATGAGTACATGTACCATTCTATTTTTGGTTCTGATAGACATCATGATCATCATCACTATCATCCTTATATGAGGAATGATATGGGATACTTGCCAGATGAATTCAAGAAAAAAAACCACCTACTTTTGATGGAGATTTGAAGAAGTCAGAATACGCAGAGGCATGAGTTCAAGAGGCTTTTCAGGAATAAGTACTTGTGAGAGAGGTACTATGACATTAAGGCTAAAGAATTCTATGAGCTAAAGATGGGATCAATGACAGATGAAGAGTACACGACCAATTTTTTGGAACTATTGCGGTATGTACCATATCTTACTGATGAGAAGGCTAAAGCTCATAGTTTTGTTAGTGGTTTTCCATTAACATTTAGAGGTCGGATTGAGTATGACGAGCCTCGGTCACTTGAGGAAGTTATTGGGAAACTTAAGCATTACTATGAACAATCAAAGCATAAGAATGAATCTCAGCATGGATGGAAAGGAAAGGAAAAAGGTAAAGGTAAATGGCAACCTAAGAGGACAAGGCCTTAGCATGCATATGAGAAAGAGAATGTGGCACCGCAAAAGAGATTTAATGCAAATAGACAGGGACATGAGTCATAGCAGTAGCATAGAGGTGTTGGTACTGGACGGTTGGAGTGTTGGACATGTGGCAAGGAACACCTTAAGAGATATTCTCCACAGAATCAGAGTGGTATGCCTAAGATATATGGTTCACAGGAGGTGTAGACTATTGGGGATTTTGGTCAAAGTATTCCACATATCTATGCAACAGTGGACAATAGACAGGAAAAACACCAGGAAACTATCATTGAGATGGACGGTAAGCTTTTTTATCAGGTTATTTCTATTTTGATTGACCCTCGATCTAATTATATCTATGTTGGTCCTAACTTGGTGGATAAGTGTGGTTTGAGTAAGGAATTGCATGCAGAATCTTGGTTAGTAAAATTGGCTACAGGTATAATGAAGTTAGTTCACCATTGGGTAAGAGCTTGCGCATTTGATTTGAATGGTATGCCTACAACAACACATTTGAATGTATTACCGTTGGGTTCATATAGTATGTTGTTGGGCATGGACTAGTTGTATCTTCATAGAACCAATGTAGACTTCTATGAAAAATCTATTCAGTTTGTTGATGACAATGGAGAACCACTAGTCTTACAGGCTAAGAATAAAGCCACGTCAGTTACGATGGTGACAACTATGCAAGAAAAGCATAGTTGCAGGAAAGGGTGTGTTATTTGCAGTACACATTTCTAATGATAAGGGTAAGGAGTATGAGGATGTAGATGCGTTGATCAGGTACTAAGTTTTGTAGCAGTTTTAGGATGTATTTCTTGAGGGCATTACATAGTTTCCACCTTACACGGAGGTAGACTTTTCTATTGAGTTAGTGCTAGGGGCAGCTCCAGTATTGAAAGCACCTTACAAGATGAGCACACCTAAGTTAGTTGAGTTAAAGCTACAATTGAAGGAAATGTTGGACAAGGGATACATTAGGCCAAGTGTATCACCATGGGGTGTATCGGTCATGTTTGTGAAGAAGAAACAGGGTACTCTAATATTGTGCATTGACTATAGGTAGTTGAACAAAGAGACTATCGAGAACAGGTACCCTTTGCCGCTGATTGATGATTTATTCAATCAATTGAAGGGAGAAACAATGTTCTTGAAGATTGACTTGAGATATGAATACCATCAGGTACGCATCAAAGAAGAGGGCATTTACAAGATTGCATTCAGGACCAGGTATGGGTATTATATGTTTGTTGATGTTCTATTTGGCTTAACTAATGCTCCAGCTACATTCATGTGTTTGATGAATAGTGTGTTGTGTCCATTTTTGGATAAGTTTGTTATTGTGTTCATTGATGATATACTGGTATATTCTAAAAATGAGGAAGAGAATGTCGAGCATTTAGCAGCAATGTTGAGGTTGTTGAGAGTGCATCAGTTGTATTCTAAGCTCAAAAAGTGTAATTTATTTCAGAGTGAGGTACATTACTTGCGGCATATTGTCTCCAAGGAGGCCATTGTTGTAGATCTAGAGAAAATAAGAGTTGTCATGGAATGGATAGCTCCTAAGAGCGTGGATGAAGTGAGATCTTTCATGGGTTTGGCAAGATATTATAGCAGGTTCATTAGGAACTTCTTGCATATTGCTTATCCCATCACATCATTGTAAAGGAAAGGTAAGAAGTTTGAATGGAAAGAGGAGTGTGAGGCTAGCTCTGAGAAACTTAAGTAGTTGTTAACACATGCACCAGTGCTACAGATTGTAGATCCGGACAAAGAGTTTGTTGTATGCACAGATGCTTGCAAGTGAGGGCTTGGTGGAGTCCTTATGCAGGATGGACAAGTGGTATGTTATGAGTCCCGGAAACTAAACAAGCACGAGAAGAACTACCCAACACATGATCTTGAGTTAGCAATGATCATACATGCATTGAATATGTGGAGACCTTATCTTCTTGGTAGAAGGTTTGTATTGATGAGTGATCATATTGGGTTGAGGTATTTGTTTGACTAGATGAAACTGAATGCCAAGCGGGCTAGATGGTTGGCCACAATTAGCGAGTTTGATTTTGAGATCAGGTACATCAAAGGTAAAGAGAATAGGGTGGAAAATACTCTCATTAGATGGGTACAAGTACATCACTTGGTAGCTATGAGCTCCTATAGGACAGACTTACAGGAAAGGATCTTGTAGGCAGGTCAACAAGATGTTAGGTATATGGAGATTGTGCATAGGTTATAGCAGGGTGCAGGTACAAGTACAAGTGTAGGTACAAGTACATGTGCAGGTACAGGTAAAGGTAGTGGTACAGGTACTGGTGGAAGTATAGGTATAGGTGCAGGTGCACAGGGTATGGATTATTGTCTTACATCAGATGGATTGGTCTAGTTCTGAGACAGGATGTATGTACTGATAATAGTGAGCTCAAGAAGGTGATCTCGAGGGGAGTTTCATATGAAACCTTATTCAAGGCACCTAGGTTATCAGAAGACACTAACAGTGGTGAAGATATTTTATTATTGGCTGAATTTGAAGAGGGATGTAACAGAGTTTGTGGCGAGGTGTTTTGACTGTCAGTAAGTGAAAGCAGAGTGTAAACATCTAGGTGGAATGCTACAACCGATTGCGATTCTTGAATGGAAATGGGAGGTCATTTCCATGGATTTCATTACGGTGTTGCCAAAGCAGTGAAGCAACATGATTCCATCATGGTCATTGTGGACATGTTAACAAAGATTGCACACACTTCATTCCAATGAAGTCTACATTCTCAGCTGTTGATGTAGCACAGGGATTCATCAGAGATGTGGTTAGACTACATGTTTTTCCAAAGAATATTATGTTAGATAGGGATGCAAAGTTCACTTCCAAGTTTTTGAAGGAGTTATTTGCAGCTTTGGGCATAGTGTTGGCCTTCAGCACAACTTATCATCCGTAGACAGATGGACAGACAAAGAGGGTCAACAGGATATTGGAGGACATGTTCAGGATGTATCTGATGCATCAGCATTGGAAGTGGGAAGAGTATCTCCCTTTGGTAGAGTTCACATACATCAAATATTATCAAGAGTCATTGAGGATGAGTCCTTTCGAGGCATTGTATGAGCGAAATTGTAACACTCCCATAAGTTGAAGTGATCCAGTTAGTAGGCTATTGGTTGGACTAGGTATGTTGGAAGACATGCAACATGAGATGCATGTGATCAAGAAGAATCTAAAGGAAACACTGAATAGGAAGAAGAGTTATGTACACAGGAACAGGGTGTTCAAGGAGTTCCAGGTTGGGGAACATATGTACTTGTGTCTCAAATCAAAGAAGAGCTCCTTGCGGATCAGATCATGTGCTAAGTTGGCACCACGGTTTTTCGGACCCTTTAGTATCATTGAAAGGATTAGGTGAATATCCTATCGACTTGTACTTCCTCCGACAGTGAAATCCCATGATGTTTCCATGTATCTTTGCTTTGGAAGTATGTTAAGGATGTTGATCATGTGATTGATTGGTCTGAGTTGCAGGTGGAACCAGATTGAGAATTCTAGCTGGAGCCTCAGTGTATATTGCAGAAAAAGGTGCTCATGCTCCGGAACCGAGAAATCGAGCAAGTTAAATTGCAATGGAAGCACTTTGGGATTGATGAAGCTACATTAGAGATAGAGGATCAGATGTGGGCTATGTATTATCCTTCTTTTTTTGTCGATTGAGGCAAAGCAGCTTCGATATCGTGGTCTGGTATATGCTTTATGGTGGTTGTTATATGATTTATGTTGGTTTGATATGTGCTTTTTGCTGGTTTGGTATATGCTTTATGGTGGTTGATATATGCTTTATGATGGTTTGGTATATTCTATATGATGTTTTCATATATGCTTAGATATGGTGTTTAGTATATGTTTTGATATATTCTTTGGTATATGCTTTTGGTATATATTTTTGGTAATGATGTTATATGTACACATGTATATGGATGTAAATAGCGCCATGAGTTGTGTTATAAAGCTCCACTATGTGGTATGTTATCATGTTTTCATGATGGTTTTCTTTTGAGTAGGTCTTTCATTGTAAATACTGCATCAAACTATGTTATAAAGGTCCATGAGCAATATGTCTTCTTTCAGCGGGTTGCTGAGGTATATGTGTGATTGAACACCGAGGATGGTGTTCGCCAAGGGGGAGTGTAAGGACCTGCGGTTCTTACCGCACGCTCCGGCATGAAGTGCGACCTACGGTTGGTGGAAAGTGCGAACTCCTTGGGTGTGTGATGGCACTTAGGCACACATATGAGGAGGACAACACGTTTATATGGCGTATAGCTTGTATGGAGGCCGACTTAAAGGTTTAAGGGGCTTTGCGATGGAGCGTGGCCATAGGGAGGTCGGCTGGGCAAGCCACCACCACGCCCCACACTTAGTATAAGTATGGTTATGCGTTGGCTCATTCAATCATCGCAACTCGCTCAATACATCTTCGCTCATGTAGAGAGGTGCAGATCTGAAGTGCGCAAGTCTAAGGAAGAAAAGGCGAAGATTTAAGGATTCGCCCGTTCTTGGGCGGTCGTGCACGGTGAAGCGCGGTTGTGGGTGAAGGTGGGGGCAGGAGCGCCCGGTGGTTGGGTGAGGGCATGCACGGGTATGTGGCGCCTGGGTTATGCGTCGGAGCGCCTGACGGTGGAAACAGAGGAGCACCCACTTTGTGCGAAGGTGTCCGATGGTGAAACGGAGGAGCGCCTGGTTTGTGCGACGACTTGGCACGGGTGTCTTGGCGACTCGGGTGAGCGCCCGCCCGTCGTGCAAGTGTGCACGGTGACTTGGTGAAGTGTTGAGATTGTGGACGGAGGTGTGTCTCGGTTGGAGGCGCCTGTGTGTGGCAACTTGGAGGCACGCATGAGTTGGGAAAACGACACGATCGTGCGACGAGGTGAACGAAGGATTGGTTAGTCGTGCAGCGACCGTGCGGGGTTGCCGAAGAACTGGGCAACCGAGTTTGCCGAAGTTGTGAAAAATTGGCTGTGTAAATTTGGGGTTTCCCAAGATTTAACTTGTGCATTGTAGAAGTGAAGATTGTATAATATATTGATATCGGGCAGAGTCATATTGCAGGGAGTTGCCCCTCCCTTTATACTGTTGTGCATTTCTCTTGTATAATGTTGTTGATAATGAATGTGTATGGGTGTTCATTGGTATAAAGGCACATTAATAATACTTGGTAACGAAAATAAAACTAAGTATGGATTGTTAAGGCATAGTCTACAATCGTAAGTATTGGTGAAAAGAAAACGTTTGGTAGTGCCGCACCTTGCCTAGCACGGTTGAAAGACTACCGTAGGCTTGGGGGCGTGACAGTTGGTATCATAGCAGGCTGATGGCCAAGTTGATGAAGAAGTGACAGTGGAAGCAGGTACTTGCAGGTGAAGGAAGCTAGTTTCACATACAAGTGGAACAAGGGCCGGTTCATGGGTGCAGGGAACTTGGTGAAGCTGGTGAATGGTGAAGGTTGGAACCAGAGGTTGTAGAGTTGGGTAGGCGGTACTACGTGCTGTTTCACGCGATTTGGGCATTTTCCAAGAGTTGGCAAGTGGGACTGCGTGTGGGCAGGTATACACGGTTTTGGTGTCTATGGACCAAACGAAGTGCGAACCGGGGAAGACGTGCAACATGACATGGTAGGTTTGGAAGAATGTGAAGGGAAGCTCTTGCTTACCTTATACAGGTTGAAGCGGATGAAAAAGGAGAATCCCTGGATTCGAGAGAAGCTTGCAGTCTTGGAAAAGAATGTTGAAGACGAGCTTCTTCAACTTAGATGGACAATGGAGCAAGATGAAGTTGCAGATTGTACTGACAAGGAAGAGGAAGCTGTGGTAGTTGATGATGTTGCAGACATGACCATGATGGAGGATGGACTTGAGATTGATCAAGTTGGACCAGGATCGTGCAGTTTGCATACATGTATGGATGAGGGTACTCTCATGGAGGAACCTCATGATGATGTAAGTACTATTGATACTTGTGTTCACTTGAGCATTTGGTAGATGGACCGTATGCAGGGAAGGGCAAAGTTAGTTTTCCGATGCTAGGGAGCATCTTACCATGGATGATTATGATGAGACCTTGTATGGAGAAGCAAGGATTGTTGACTATTGCAGGACTTGTTGGGGTTGTTTGTGACCTTATGGTAGAAGGTACAAAGGCCCGTGACAAGGGAGGAACATGATGATCGTTGCGGATGAAGGGGTCATGCTTTAGCCACATGGCTAGGTGCCCGGCATGACTCATGGACAGATTGGAGGGCACACTCTTGGGTGGACTTCTCATGGCCGAGACCAAGAGCAAGTCTTGGTGGAACCTTTAGTGGGGGAGCTATGATGGAAGAGACTCGTGATGTGATGATGATATGGTTGGTGACCGAGTTCACTAGATCGAAGATTACAGACTTGGATGAGGATGACCGATTGTTGTGATGGGTCTACTTGGTTGGACTACATGGCAACTTAGTCATGGACATCAGGTTGGAGACATGGAGCATGACAGTCTTATGCATGGACATTATGTGGGAGCACTTGTAGAAATGTCACTTAGGGGCATCCAATGAGGAGTGCCAAAGCAGGGATGTTGTGCAGGTGGATATGCTAGTGTGACATGGAGATGTTTTATGTACGAGCCGATGGAGAGGTTGTGCACTCTTGTACAACAAGGCCATGGACTTGGATGGAGTTATGAGCAGACTATGGGGCATTCCTACCACATGGAGAGCTGAGGCATCTTGCAGAGACCTTTGGGCCGAGACCTGTATGCTTGCTGAGATGTTGGTTGGAGATGGCTTATGGAGCTCATGATGACATGAGATTGTTGTGACTTTTGGGGACTTCATATATGGTGGACTTAGAAGATCTGATGCATTGAGGCGCTGAGGTCAGATACTTTGATGCGGGATGGGGTGCATACTTTCAAGTACATGTATGGGAATCGCTTGAAAGAGTGACTTGATGTGGAGGATCGATATGAGACACTTTGGGGTGATGGAGTTACGATGATGATGATGCCTTGGTGGCAACACTTGGGCATGGGTTGAGCCGAGACTCAACTACTTTTGACACATGGGAGCTGATTGATCTATGATCATGGGCAACGCATGGATAAGATGAGACAAGTGTATGCTTGTTTCTATGGCAGACTTGAGGGATGACACATTGCAGATATGATGGAGGTTGCTTCATGGACTTGGATGTGGCCCACTGAGAGTTGGATTTTGATGAGATGGTCTCTTCATATTGAGGAGGCACACATATGGATGATGTTGGAATAGATGTGGTTGATTTCATGTAGCACATTGACACCAAACATCATGGATAGCATGTTGCAGATGAGAGGAGGACTACTTCATGGACCTGAGCATGGCTTACACTTATATGGATGGATTCTTGATCGAGTTGATGATGTGACGGGATGTTCTGAGAAACAACTGATGGTGGCATGAGGATGTGCATTCTCATGGGTTGAGTGTGACAGTTGGATTAGCTACCCGACTAGTTCAGACATGGGGGTCGACAGTGTGCAGAGATGTGTTATTATTTGTTGGAGTATCATGGCAGCAGTTCACATGAGGACGACGCATGATGAGATTGACACGACATGTTGCAGTGGGCATGTAGCTTGAGATGGAGGGGCCAACCTTTCACGATGGAGAGCAGCATGTGGAGATTGTGACAGGGTGGTCGATGATCATGGATTGAGATGATTTCCGATGTATGACATACCGATGGATGTATACCTTGGTATGGTGATCTTGGTGACAGATGGTTGCCGAGGTGAGACATGATGGAGACGGTGGTTCTTCATATGTTGCAAAGATAATTGCAGTATGTGGAGGAGTTGACATCATGGATGATACAGTTGATCTTGGTGGATGACTGATGGTATGTTGTCGAGGACGACAACAACTTCAGGTGGACGAGGATGTAAGGACCTGCAGTTCTTACCACACGCTCCGGCATGAAGTGCGACCTGCGGTTGGTGGAAAGTGCAAGCTCCTTGGGTGTGCGATGACACTTAGGTGCACATATGAGGAGGACAACACGTTGATATGGCGTATAGCTTGTATGGAGGCCGACTTAAAGGTTTAAGGGCCTTTGCGATGGAGCGTGGGGATAGGGAGGTCGGCTAGGCAAGCCACCACCATGCCCCACACTTGGTATAAGTATGGTTATGCGTTGGCTCATTCAATCATCGCAACCCGCTCAATACATCTTCGCTCATGTAGAGAGGCGCAGATCTGGAGTGCGCAAGTCTAAGGGGGAAAAGGCGCAGATTTAAGGATGCGCCCGTTCTTGGGCGATCATGCACGGTGAAGCGCGGTTGTGGGTGAAGGTGCGGGCAGGAGCGCCCGGTGCTTGGGTGAGGGCGTGCACGGGTGTGTGGCGCCCGGGTTATGCGACGGAGCGCCCGACGGTGGAAACGGAGAAGCACCCACTTTGTGCGAAGGTGTCCGACGGTGAAACGAAGGAGCGCTCGGTTTGTGCGATGACTTGGCACGGGTGTCTTGGCGACTCGGGTGAGCGCTCGCCCGTCGTGCAAGTGTGCACGATGACTTGGTGAAGTGTTGAGATTGTGGACGGAGGTGTGTCTCGGTTGGAGGCGCCCGTGTGTGGCGACTTGGAGGTGCGCCTGAGTTGGGCAAATGACACGATCGTGCGACGAGGTGAACGAAGGATTGGTTAGTCGTGCGACGACCATGCGGGGGTGCCGAAGAGCTGGGCAACCGAGTTTGCCGAAGTTGTGAAAAATTGGCTAAGTGTAAATTTGGGGTTTCCCAAGATTTAACTTGTGCATTGTAAAAGTGAAGATTGTATAATATATTGAT